>JAPEIY010000025.1:20096369-20108651 GCA_026122135.1 Cathorops aguadulce | reverse complement strand
ACATTCAGGGGTGCAGGCGAGAATTAGAGAGCATGCAAAATATGACTTTTACATTCACTGCAGTGCCCACATGATGACAGTGTGATTTAGATAAAGATAGTGATTGTACATTCAAGTCTCATGATTTATTGAGTACAATTTATTTTATGTTTAGGCTATTGAGACAGAATGTTTCTCATTGTATTTATGCTCAATGTATTTTGTTTTGGTTTTAAATAAACTAAAAACATTTTGAACACTTAAATATTGTCATGTTTTGTCCTTATATGTGCCCCCCTGAAAAAACACTGGCCCCACCTTGGCCCCCCTAGTAATTTTGGTCTAGAACCGCCACTGTCAGGCAGTGCAACAAATGACAATATGTACAAGCAGTAAGGAAAAAGAGTACACTTGAAACAACAGTAAACATTTAGAGCTATTAGTTGGGAAAACAGTTGCATGCGTCAGTGAGAATGTCTGTAATAGTCCTTGAAAGCTGATATGCAGATAAGTTTATCCAGCTTTAGGTTTTTTTGCAGCTCATTCCAGTTTTTGGCTGCAGCAACTTGTTGACAAACGGCTTGATGACAAATTGTGCACGGTACTTGTTTGGAGAACTTTCAGCAAAATAAGATGAGCAGCATGGGGATATTTCATTACAGGGATTTATTAGATGCGTTTTCCAGAGCAGCATACAATAAGTACACACATACCCAGCACATGGGGAGCAGTTGGGAGTTAGGTACTTTGTTCAAAGGCACTTCAGCCATGGATTTTCCTACTGGTCCTAGGAATAAAATCAGCAACCCTTTGGGCTTAAGGCTGCTTCTTTAACCTTTATCCCTATGGATATGCAGTGTATGCTTGTGATGGAACACTGATTTTCATTGTATTGAAGGTGTTGCAAATACATTATATGGCTAAAACTTTGTGGACGCCTGACCATCACACCCATATGATATGTATAAAACAATTTCCAAAAAAAGTCAGGATGCTGTATAAACTGAAAATAAACAAAATGTCATTTCTGAATCATGGAAACTCTTTATTTCATTGAAATTGTACAAAGACAACATATCAAATATTGAAACTGAGAAATTGTATTTTTTTTTTTTTGAAAAATATATGCTCATTCTGAATTTGATGCCAGCAACACATTTCAAAAAAGTTGGAACGGGCATGTTTACCACCATGTTGCATCACCTCTATTTTTAACAACACTCTCTAAATATTTAGGCACTTGTTTTGAAAGTGGAATGTTGCCCCATTCTTGCCTGATGTACAAATTCAGCTGCTCAACAGTCTGGGGTCTCCTTTGTTGTATTTTACATTTCATAATACACCAAATGTTTTCACTGGGAGACAGGTCTGGACTGAAGGCAGGCCAGTTTAGCACCCGGATTCTTTTACTACAGAGCCATACAGTTGTAATACATGCAGAATGAAGTTTGGCATTGTCTTACTGCAAGGCCTTCCCTGAAAAAGACGCCATCTGGATGGCAGCATGTTGCTCCAAAAGCTGTATATATTGTTCAGCATTAATGGTGCATTCCCAGATACACAAGCAGTAATGCCCCCATACCATCACAGATGCTGACTTTTGAACTGTGTGCTGACAGCCAGCCAGATGGTCCCGCTCCTCTTTTGCCTGGAGGATGCGGTGTCCATTATTTCTTAAAAGAATTTCCAATTTCAATTTGTCAGTCCACAGAACAGTTTTCCACTTTGCTTCAGTCCATTGTAAATGAGCTCAGGCCCAGAGAAGGTGGTGGTGTTTCTGGATATTGTTTATATAGGCTGTCTCTGTCATGAACAGCTAAAACCGGACTCAAATATCAGTAACATCAACTGTGAAATATCTGCACACTCATACCATCATTCTGTGCACACTGTATATTTATATTTACTAAGTCATCCTTGCACTATGCACCAAAATATTCTACATGTACATAGTTTTTTTTTTTTTTGTCTATGCTTTTTTTTATCTGTTGTACTAAGAGAGCTAAGTGACACCGGAGTCAAATTCCTCGTGTGTGTTCACATACCTGGCAATAAAAGTGATTCTGAAATCTGTCTACTGTTACCATGATGTTGGTGTTACCTTGAGATGGTGGTAGATCCATAATGAAATCAATGGCCAGGTGGGACCAGGGTCTTTGAGGTACAGAGAGGGGACAGAGCTTACCTGCAGGAGGGGTTCATGGAACTTTTGCCTGGGTACACTCAGAACAGGAAGCGATGAACTGGTTGACCTCTGTTCACATGTTCTCCCACCAATACTTATGCTTTAGCATTTGGTGAGTTCATTGGCTGCTTGGATGACCCATGGTGGGGGACACATGTGCCTATATGATGAGTCTCCCTTGGAGGTGCTTTAGGATGTACAGGAGGCCCAGTGGACAGTTCACTGGACTCTCCTGAAGTTGAGAGTTCTTTATTTCTTGATTTAAGTCCCAAGTGATGGTTCTGATGAAACAGTCAGTTGAGAGAATGGGGTGAGATTCAGGACTATGACATGATGAGTTGAAGGTTTGGAACAGGGTGTCAACCTTGGTATTTTTGGAACCAGGACGAAAGGAGATTGTGAAATTGAAATGTGTGAAAAAGAGTGCCCATCTGGCTTGGCATGGGTTAAATCTTTTGGTCTTCTTGAGATATTCTAGGTTCTTATGGTCAGTCAGTATCACAAAGGGATGTGTGGCTCCCTCCAGCCAATGTCTCCACTCCTCAAGGGCAAGCTTGATGGCTAGTAATTCTCTATTCCTGATGTGATAGTTTCTCTCTGCAGACATGAGTTTCTTTAAGAAAAATGCTACCAGGTGAAGTTTGGGTCTCTTGCCAAAATGCTGAGACAAGATCCCTCCTATTGCAGTGTCGGAGGCATCTACCTCGATTGTCTGGCTTGGTTAGGTCAGGATGTTGCAGGATTGTGGCTGAAGTGAAGGCATTCTTGAGTCGATTGAAGGCTTCCTCTGCTGAGGGGTTCCAGTGGAGGCATTTGGGTCGCTTCTTGAGCAAGGCCATTAGGGGAGAAGCAATGGTACTGAAACCTCTAATAAAGTGACAGCAGAAGTTGGTGAAACCTAGGAAACATTGGCGCTCCTTCACAGATGTGGGTTCTGGCCAGGACGTGACTGCAGATACCTTGGAGGAATCCATCCTGACTCTTTCTGCACAAATGATGTACCCCAAAAAGGAGATCTGATGCAAATGGAACTTGCACTTCTTGGCTTTCACATAGAGGTAATTTGCTAACAAGCGTTGGAGAACTGATCTGACATGTTCCAGATGGCTCTTCTCGTTGGGAGAGTAGATCAAGAGATCATCAATATATGCTATCACAAACTTGCCCAGCATGTCCCATAGCACATCATTGATGAAACAGTGAAATACGCTAGGTGCTGAAGAAAGGCCATAAGGCATTACCTGATACTCAAAATGGCCGGTGGTAGTGGCTGAAGGCGGTCTTCCATTCATTGCCCTCCTTGATTGTGACCAGGTTATAGGCACTGCGCAGGTCAAGTTTGGAGAAGATCTTGGCAGTACAAAGTTGTTCTAAAGCTGAAGGAACCAGTGGAATAGGATAGGGGTATTTGACAGAGATCTGATTTAGCCCACTAAAGTCTGTGCAGGGTCGGAGGCCTCCACCTTTTTCCTCCACAAAGAAGAACCCCACTGATGCTGGTGACTTTGACAGACATATGTACCCCTGCTTGAAGGCCTTTTGGATGTATTCCAAAATGTGACGTACCTGGCAGAAGGTCAATGGCACAGTCATATGGACAATGTGATGGTAGGCCACAAGCTTTACCCTTGCTAAAGACTTCTTTCAGATCAGAATAACACTTGGGAACATTCTCCATAGAATTAGGCTGTGGACTCTCTACCAAGGTAGAGGAGATACAGAGTTGGGGATGTAGGACACAGTTCTGAAAACACGTGAATGACCACTGGAGAATCTCCTTATTCTGCCACGAGATTAGTGGGTCATGAAGCTGCAGCCAAGGATATCCCAGGATTATATCATGGTTAACAGTGGTGGTCACAAAGAGAGAAATGAGTTCAGAATGAAGTGCTCCCACCTGAATATGAACGGGAGCGGTGCAAGTAGTAATGGGACCATCCCCTATTGGTCCTCCGTCAATGGTCCTGATGCTGAGTGGACTCTGTAGAGGGATTATTGGCAGATCAAACTTCTGGACAATCAAGCAGTTGATGAAATTCCCCTCCGCCCCTTAGTCAACAAAGGCAGACAGCACGTGTGTCGAAGATGCCAGTTTCAGCAATACAGGTACTTTAAAATACTGTGAGTTGAATTTTCTTACAGAACTCATTGAATCGGGTGTAGTCTCAGTTGGGCTAGTGTGAGATGGGCAAATGGGACACTGGGTGATAAGGTGACCTGAACTCCCACAATAGAAACAGAGCCCATCTCTCCTCCTCCTCTCTTGTTTGGAGCATTTCAAACAGGTATGTAAAACCTCCATAGGTGTGGAGGCATCAGAAGACTGAACAGCTCTTGTGTCCTCCTTGAGAGAAAGTTGGTGGGAGAGTAGCTGATCCAGTTGAATTGCTAGATCAATGAGGGCATCCAAGGTAAGGTGTCCATCTCTGCACTCCAGTTCGCTTAGAATTTTGGGGCAAAGATCTTGGTGAAACACAGCCTTTAAAGCTGGCTCATTCCATCCACTGGCTGCCACCAGAGTTCTGAAGTCCAGGGCATATTCTGTGACTCCCCTTGTACCTTGTGTGATGGTGAGTAAACTCTTACTGACTTCAATCCCCTCAGGTTCATGATCAAACACTCGTTTGAATAATTCGAGGAAATGTTTGTAGGATGTTGTGCGAAACAAAAGAAATTTAGCAATCTTATGCCACACTCACAACCCGCCATAAGTGTTTTGGACAAGCATGGATTGCAGGGTTTGGTAGCTCGCAGCCGGGCCACAGGGTTGCGGTGAACCTGGAGGAAAATTTGGGGGAGGAGTACAGGCAAAGTACTTGTCAAGTGCAGATTGCACACCTGACTTCCTCAAGGCATGGGAAAAATTGCGCTGTTAGCCCGTGGAAAGCATATATCTGATGCACGTGATCAATGAGTGTGGAGTGCATGTTACTTGCATTTTACCAGTTTCCTGCACTAGGAGTATGGGCCGCACTTGTGAAGCATGTGTGATGCACATGATTAGCATGTGACAATCACTCATGACTTGCATGTGATGCAATCCAGGAGTGGGTATAAAGCCAGCATGTCTGCAGCATTCTGCATCTGTCTTTCAGCTGAAGAACAATATCACTTCATGCTGCTCCTCAGCTTCTATCATCTGCCTATAAGGGTCCAACTCCCTCAGTCGTTGTGGCGGTATGGTGACAGCCATCTCCTTCCCTTCTACAATGCTACACAATACATGATCAGTTCCTTGGTTCCTCACCAATATAGTGTATATACCCAGAGTCTTGCCCCTCGTGTTGTGTGCGGGTTGCATGTGCTGCATGCATGCCACACATAGGGGTAGAAAGTACTTCTGTCTTGGGGGCTGCACAAATAGCAAGTGTGGAGTACTTATGTAGTACTCCTGATGCATGTCACTCATACAATGACTGTGCATCACTTATGCATCTTACGGTTATCGCAAAGCCCCTACTAGCCATGCTGCTGACTTGGTTCAGGCATACAAAAGGAGTGTGGGTCCTGTACGTAGTATATACATTCTTGATTTTTTTTTTTTTGCAAGGCCCATAGAATTTGCACGTGCAGGACCAAAAGTCTCCACGGCCAGTCTACGACCTTCTATGGTGCTGAACACATGCAAGTGTCGTGCAAGTCTCAAGCATGGTTTTGCCAAATTTTTTACTGTAGACTGCCCATAATAGCATGTACGGTGGGTTGTGAGTGAGCCTTTTTGAAGATAGGCTGTATTGAGTGATGCAGGATACTTAAACCAGTGAACAGATAACACACAGTTATTAATCCCAAAGAGCTGTAGGGAACTTGTATTCCATGCAGCTCACTTTAATCCAGTGGCTGGACACTTGGGTCAGGATAAAATACTAGCCCAAACAATGGAGTGGTTCTATTGGCCAGGGATTTGCGGGGATGTCCACCAGTGGTATGCAGCATGCCATGAATGCCAACTGGTAAATCCAGCAGCCACTCCTAAAGTGCCTTTGTGCCCTTGAATTGAGACCCCCTTCGAGAGAATTGGCATGGATCTCATTGGGCCATTAGATCAGTTGGCATGAATATCTTCAAGTCACTTTATTTTAGTCCTAGTGGATTATGCAACATGATATCTGGAAAAAGTCCCACTGCATAGCATATCTACATGTAATATAGCAGAGGCATTGCTTAAAATTATCTCCCAAGTCAGGATTCCCAAAGAAATCCTAACTGACCAAGGCACTGCATTTATGTCATGTACCCATTGCAAACTTTTTATGAATTATTGGGGATTATATCCATTCGCACCAGCGTCTAGCACCCACAAATGGGTGTCTTGGTAGAATGGTTCAATCAAACACTTAAGAATTTAATTCAGAAGTTTGTAAGCAAAGGTGCACATACTTGGGATAAACGGCTTGAGCCCCTGTTATTCACAGTACAAGCCTCCATGGGATTCTTCCCATTCAAATTATTATATGAACATTAAGCCTCATGGCATTTTTGGGTGTGCTGTGGGAAAATTGGGAGGTGGGACCTTCAAATAGCAAAAACAAAATTCAGTATGTTCTCACTTTGCATGCAAAGCTCCACACACTCACTCACTCAACCCAGGAGGATTTATGACGAGCACAAAAATATCAAGTCTGGCTGTACAACAGGGGTGCACACCTTAGAGTTCATACCAGGAGAGAAAGTACTCGTATTATTGCTCACTGTGAGCTCAAAATTAATCGCCAAGTGGAAAGGACCCTTTGAGGTCACACAGCAAATCAGGGATGTCAACTATGAGGTGAAGTGAACAGATAGGGGCGGGGCACTACAAATACACCACCTCAACCTGTTAAAACATTGGAATGAGGTATTCCCCTGGTAGTTCTGGAGAGGGCAGAGCTGGGGCTGGAGCTAAAAACAAAAGTAATCATGCCAGCCATTCTGGTCCCCTGTGGAGACTACCTCTCACTGGCCCAACTCACTGAGGTTACAAGCAGAATTTTCCAACATGTTCTTGCCTCTCCCTGGTCACACTCACTTCATAGCACACCACATTGAGAAGCCCCCAGGGGTGGTGGTATGTAGCTGCCCATACCACTTGCCCAAATGCAAAAACGGTGGTGGTTTGAGATGAATTCAAGGCTATGCTCAAAATGGGAATAATCAAGGAGTCCCACAGTGGAGCAGCCCAGTGGTCCTGGTCCCCAAGACTGACAGTTTGGTTCAGTTATGTGTAGACTATAGAAAAGTTCATGCAGTGTCTAAATTTAACATGTATCCTATGCCTCGCATTGTGTTGCTCAATTCAACACTGCTTGCTTTTATTCAACACTGAATTTGACAAAGGTATTTGGGCAGATCCCCTTGACTCCTCTATCCCTAGAGAAAATTACCTTTTCCACACCATTTGGCTTACACCAATTTGTCACATTTCCTTTCAGGTTATTTGTGGCCCCCGCTATGCTCCAGCATCTCATGGACAAAATCCTCTGCCCCCACCACCTATGTCACAGCCTACATCGATGACATCTTTATATAAAGCAATGATTGACTGCAGCATCCTAGAATTGCTGAGGCATGCGGGTCTCATGGCTAACTTGAAAAAGTGTGTGATTGGGCAGGTGGAAGTACAATATCTGGGCTTCCACTTGGGTCATGGGCAGGTGAGTCCCCAAATTGAGAAGACTGTGATGATTGCGGCCTGCCCAAGGCCCAAGACAAAAAGGTGGTGAGACAGTTTCTGGGGCTGGCTACTATCGCAGGTTCATACCTCTTCAGATGTCACCAACCCGCTGACTGATCTCACTAAAAAGGGAGCACTAGATCCAGTCCAGTGGACAGAGCAGTGCCCAACAGGCCTTCACCAAGGTAAAAGTTGCACTGTGCTGGGCCACTCTTACACTCCCCTGACTTCTCTCTCCCTTTTATTTTACAGATAGATTGATTATTCACATTTATTGCCATTTCAGCAGCTATGGCTATATCATGGCCAGTACAGATAATAATAATAAAAAATAAAAAACATCACATATTTTACAGATAGATGCATTGGACAGGGGGCTTGGGGTCATTTTGTCCCAGAAGATGGAAGGCAAGGAACATCCAGTGCTGTACATCAGCTGTAAGCTCTGGATGCAAGAAGGTAAGTACAGCCTCATTGAGAAGGAGTGCCTGGCCATCAAGTGGGTGGTCTTCACCCTCCGATACTATCTGCTGAGGTGCCCTTTCACCCTCTCTTTGGACCACACACCACTCGAATGTCTCCACTGCATGAAAGATGCCAACATCACAATACAATTGACTGGTTGCCAAGTCTGGGGAGACTGGGACCTCCCCTGCCCAAGTTACGAGCATTCAAAGTTGGGCTGGAACCACCGATAAAAACGAAACCTAAGTGGAGTGCCGCAGCTCGCCTCAGGGCGAATCACATCTTGAGGCACGGGGTTAGCCCACCCTGGCAGTGCTGGTTTGTTAGGGAGAGGGCAGAGGCCACTGGCTGCCAAGTCTAGGGAGGCTGGGACCTCCCCTGTCCGAGTTACGAGCGTGCAAAGTCAGGCTGGAACCGCCGTTAGAAACGAAACTGATGCGGAGCACCACGCTGCACCTCAGGGCAAATTACGTCTCTCTCCTTGCTATTCCTTCCCATGGGCAGTCGCAAGCCAAGGTGGGCGAGGCCATGAATACTAATTTTCGAAGTGACGTAACTCCGTATGTCTTTTTCTGATCTGCTCGTTTTTACGACTATTTTCTTTCATAAGCTAATACAGGGAATGGGGGTAGAATTACATTTTTACATGCAGCATTTATATGCAACTCTTTTGGTATTTCAAAAAGAGCCAGTATTAAATGTTTTTGGTGGAAGGGCACCTTTAACGGTTTTTAATAAATTATTTGAAGACTCAAAGCTTTCAGACTCAATGTATAGGGCCAATATAACATTAATACTAAAGAAAAACTAGAACCCAGAACTATATTATTTTCTAGAGGCCAATTAGCCTTCTTGGAGTGGACAATAAAATTTTATCAAAGATCCTGGCACCCAGGCTGGAGTAGGTCTTGACTTCTATTGTAGATGTAGAGCAAACAGGGTTTATTAAGGATTAAAATTCCTACCATAACAGGCCACTTCTTTTTAATATTATACATTATCTCAATTTTTATCAAACATCAGGTGCTGCGATCTCTGTGGATGCTGAAAAGGCCTTCAATATAATTGAATGGGAATGCATGTTTGATGTGATGAAAAGGTTTGGGTTTGGATCAAATTTTCTAAGCTAGAGTAACCTTGTATATAGAGCACCTACAGCTTTGGTACTTATAAATGGCCTATTTTCTTCCCCCTTCAATTTTGCAAGAGGCATGGCTCAAGGAAGCCCATTGTCCCCTCTTCTGTTTGTTCTGGCTATAGAACCCCTGGCAATGGCTATCAGACAGAGCCCCAGTATTCAGGGTGTAATAATTGGTACAAAAACATGACTTTATTATACACTGATTATATCCTTTTGACATTAACAGACCCAGCCAAATTGCTACCAGTTTTAACTCAGAATCAAAATCAGAAAAAGCTTTATTGCCAAGTAATTGTTGCAACTACAAGGAATTTGACTTGGACTTAAGGTGCTCAATAAATAAATGCTAAATAAAGGCAGTCTATTCTAATAAAGGAGCTACATAAAAAAACGGTCTATTCTAATATATAAGAAATAAGAACTAAATAAACAAAAGAAAAGTAAGAAAATAAATAAATGTGCAACTGTGCAAATCAGATAATAAGAAACAAATGTGCAAATCAGGTAAACAAATGTGCAAATCAGTTAAACAATTGAGGGGCAGGGTAAATGGGGTCACTGGTCTTGTTTATTGAGGTGAGGGGCAGAGTGAGTCAGGAGTCTGAGGTATGGCACTGGGGGGAGGGGAGCAGAGTAAGTGGGGGTCGCACACTTTTTAGATCACAAAGAGCAAGAACACTATGTCTAAATTTTATTATGAAGCATTAAGTTTGAACTTGAAAAATTTGGCCTGGTTTAAAAACATCCAGGTGTAATTTGCTCAAGTGTGTGATAGATAACAATGAATGGAAAAAGATTGTTATTGCCTTCCAGAATTTAAATTTGTAATAGATATAAAGAGCTACAATGTAATATCCTCCATAAGGTTTATATATCACCGTACATTTATAGTAAGTATGAAGCTGGAGCTTCACTAAATTATCCAAAATGAACAAAAAAAAAAAAGCAGGTACTAGGCTACACTGCTTGTGGGAATGCAATAAAATTCAGCTATTTTGGAGGACAGTATGCATTAATATTAGTATAGTAATTGGTCAACAGGTGTCACCAAATCTGCTATTATGTCTTCTTTGAAGTGTTGCTGGCACTTTTAAACAACATGAGGAGGTGGTTCAGTCACTTTTCATGCTGGTTAGGAAGACCATCATGGTGAAGTGGGTCGGAGATTACCCTCCTTCAATTTCCACATGGAAATGTCTGATCTCTGAGGTTATGACTTTGGAAAAAAAATAGGTCATTGTACCGATGGAAGGACTCTATTATTTATTTATTTTTGAAAAAATTGAAGAAACCATTTGAATCTTTGGGAGTTAAATATAATCTGGACCTGAGTGGATAACACCTATGGACAATTTAATGAAATGGGGACAATGGACATAAATTAGATCTATATATAAAATTATTTAACTATATCGTCTTAATTTGTAAGTGCTGTCTTTATTTGTGGACCAATCCTGTAATGTTGTGTTTTGTATGTATATTTCATGAAATGTTTGAATAAAAAAATGTTGAAACTGAGATTTTGTTTTTGAAAACTATATGCTCATTTTGAATTTGATATCTGCAATATATTTCAGAAAAGTTGGGACAGGGGCAACAAAAGACTGGAAACACGAAAAAAACAAAACAAAATTGGTTAATTGTCAACATGTCAGTAACATGATTGATTGGATATAAAAAGAGCATGCCAGAGAGGCTGATTCTCTCAGAAGTAAAGATGGGGAAGGGTTCACCACACTGTGAAAGACTGTGTGGGCAAACAGTTCAACAATTTAAAATAACATTCCTCAATGTAAAATTGCAAAGAATTTGGGAATCACATAATCTAAGGGACATAATATTCAGGGAATAAAGATTCAGAGAATCCACAGAAATCTCTGTGTACAAGGCTGAAAACCAACATTGGATGTCCATGATCTTCAGGCCGTCAGGTGCGACAGCATGTAAAACAGACACAATTCTGTAGTTAAAATCACTGCATGGGCTCAGAAACACTTCCAAAAGCTATTGTCTGTGAACACAGTTCATCACTGCATCCACAAATGGAAGCTAAAACCAAATATAAACATTATTCAGAAACACAGCCATGTTCTTGGGGCCTGAACTCCTTTACAATGGACCGAGGTGAACTGAAAAACTGTCCTGTGGTCTGATGAATCACAAGCTGAAATTCTTTTTGCAAATAATGGACACCATGTCCTCTGGGCTAAAGAGGGGAGGACACCATTTGTTATCAGCACACAATTAAAAACCGAGCATCTGTGATGGTGTGGGGGGCATTAGTGCACATGGCATGGGTTGCTTGCACATATGGGAAGGCACCATTAATGCTGAATGATATATAAAGGTTTTGGAGCAACATGCTGTCATCCAGACAGTGTCTTGTTCAGAGAAGGCCTTGGTTATTTCAGCAAGACAATGACAAACCACATTCTGCACATATTACAATGCATAGTAAAAGTCTGGGTGCTAAACTGGCCTGCCTCCAGTCCAGACCTGTCCCCCACTGAAAATATTTGGTGCATTATGAAATGCAACATACGACAAAGGAGACCCCAAACTGTTGAGCAACTGAAATTGTATATCAGGCAGAAATGTGATATTTCACTGTCAAAACTACAGCAATTGGTCTCCTCTATTCCTAAACATTTACATAGTGTTGTTCAAAGTAGAGGTGATGAAGCACACTGGTAAACATGCCCCATCCCAACTTTTTTTGAAATATGTTTCTGACATCAACTTAAAAATGAGTATATATTTTTCAAAAAACAATAAAATTGCTCCTTAGGTCGGAGGTCGATGATTGACTTTGTTGTCGTTTCATCGGATCTCCGGCCCTATGTCTTGGACACTCGGGTG
>JAPEIY010000025.1:20077970-20089576 GCA_026122135.1 Cathorops aguadulce | reverse complement strand
GCACACAGGTGGATCTTAATCAACTAATTATATGACTTATGAAGTGAATTGGTTGGACCAGCTCTTATTTAGGGGTTTCATATGAAAGGGGGTGAATACCTATGCACATTCCAGATTTCTGTTTTTTCATCTTAATTATTGTGTCACAATAAAACAATTTGCATCTTTAAAAGTGGTAAGCATGTTGTGTAAATCAAATGGTGCTAACCTTCCAAAAATCCATCTTGTAATGCAACAAAACAGGACAAACACCAAGGGGATGAATACTTTTGCAAGACACTGTAAAAGGTGTTTCAATAACTTTTCACAGCTAACATAGGATAGTTTGCTACCCCACTTTAAAATGCTTCACCAGCATAATAGACAATCCTTTATGGTTGTCTTAAATTTCCCTCGACCAATTTTAAATTATATAATATTTCATGGCTGAAATAAAAGAAAGGAAAGAATAAATCTGATATGCTGACCTGGCAGAGAAAGTTAGTTCCTAACTTTTGTAATGGTGAAAATAATTTGAGCATAGCAGAGCTCATTTGACTGCCTGTTGTGTAAGTGTCTATTTTTATATACCTGTATTTCAATTGGGGATTGATAAAAACACCAGTGGTTATGTGGTGTCACGATAAAAACACCAGTGGTTATGTAACCTAAAACTCACTACCCTCTACTGAGTGAAATATGTTAAATGATTTAATATCAGATAACAGTGTGAACGAGACTGGAACTACACGTGAAGGTCTCTTGCCTGGCAGGTGTCAGCCCATGAGCCCGGTCATCATCAAATTACTGCTAGGAGGACAAGAAGAAGAAAGTGGTCACAGGCAGATAACAGGATAATAATGCAGTGCTATTTTGAAAGTTTTCCATGAAGAAAAGGGTATAGGAAAAGAATGCTAAAAACATGGCAAGAAAGAGAAATGTTTACTGTCTCGGAGCAATGGCTAATCAACGAGGCAAACCAGATCTGCAAAAAGAAGTGGCTTAGTGACTTAGAAATAGAAGAAATACAAAGAGCAGTTGAGGAAGGAGTTTATGTTGGAGTTGAAGGAACAAAAGTTATTCATGGTGATGAAGAGCAGGTTGATCAAGAGTAAGTGAATGAAGAGCTTAGCAGTGGAGAAATTAATAAAGCAGGGGAAAGAGTAAAACAACAAGAGGCTGGACAAAATATGCTTGTTGATGGGAAACTTCTGCTTGTGCAAGGGTGCGAACTGTCTCCAGAGGAGTCTCTCATAATTGAAAAGATGGAAAATATTTTGAAAAAGGAGAAAGTACAGTTACCACCATTAAGACGAATAGAACAAGATAAAGTTAAAAATGCTGTGCAGAAAGTGGATGCTGTCTTAGCAAAACTTGTATCCAAAGACATATCAGCAACTAATAAATAATCTGTTATATGCTGGAGCTGTTGTAGTAACTGAAATAGTAGGAATGAGATAAACAGCCACAAACAAGAAAGAACCTTGGTGGAAAAAACGGTTGGAACAACAAGTAAGGAAGCTTAACACTGATCTAAGCAAATCAATACATTGATACAAAATGGAAAAATTAAGCACAAGGACAAACTTGAAAGCCGATGCAAGATCAGACACATGTAGTGCCCTGCTGCAAATGATGTTTTGTTTGTTTGGACATGTGTTTGGTTGGCAAATGTGCGGTGTGTCTTGAAATGTTGTTTGTTAAATTACTGCTGTTGTGAGACGGGCTTGCATTGATGTGGAGAGGTCTGTGTATGGTGTTTTATTTGGGAGGATGCAGAAATGTCCCATTTCTTGATTGGTCTTTGAATGTCTCATGTTGTTTCCTCTGTTTATTTAGGTAATCAGGTGTCAATCTGTTATTAGCCAATTAATGCCAGTCATAGATGAGTGTCAACTACCTACCGGATTTGGAGAGGGGGTGGGACTAAAAAAGGAAAGAGACGAGGCTCAGGCAATTAGCTGGAGAAAGAAAAAATGAGGGAAAAGAATAGTGACAACGTAAAGAGCAACTTGCAAGCGTTTGAAACTGTTTTAAAGTTGTTGTTATTGAAACTAAAAAAAAAACCCGGAGGTTTTATATGTGGTTACCTGGTACAAAATGCAAGAGTGAGCCGTGTTTGAAGCTGTTTCAGCCGGAAATTATACTAAACTTTGGCAACACCATTTTCTGTGATGTATTAGTGCTAGTTAGCCTCATTTTCACTAGCTGGGAGAAAGAGACTGTATGTGTGTGTGGGAGACGTATTTTGCGCCAGGTTTTCTGATGTGCCTTAAAGCCTACATGCCCGCGTGCCATCCCGCTGCCGTGGAGACCACCGCTGCTGTAGAGGGTGCTCGGGACATCGCACTGCCACTAGGGAACCTACTGTTGCACATGGACCTGTCTTCAGGACTGGTTTCTCCATCTCATCTCACCTGTCTTCGCTAAACAGAGGGTTTGAGGAAAACTGTTGCTAACCATTTCTGAATTTCCAAGGATCAGTGAGTACTAAGGAAATACTTTTCATGAGCATTCAGATGAGCTCCAACATGTGCACCAACAACATGGCACCATAACTGAATTTTACAAAACCCTGGGTATTATATTATTTTATTGATTTCAAGGGTCACCAGGACATTTTAAAGGGGTGATTGCCTGTTTGTTTGTTTAATGCACATTTCATGTTGTTGCAGTGTGTATCTGCAGTTGCAGTGTTCATGTCTGATAAATGTGGTTAGGGTTGGGCTATGGTGTGTGGAAAGATATGCATGGGAGATTGTAAGCTCACAGTGACAGTATAGCTATAAAATCAGCTAACTAGGCCTCTTGGCACCCTAGTCAGAGTCATCTGCTCTAGTTAAAGTAGATATATCCCAAACTTAATGTTTTAGTAGACTCCCTCCATTTCACCTCCCATGCTTAAGGAGTTATCGGGTGTAAAGGGGTATGCCATGGCAATTCTGTAACACAGAGTTGAGTGGGAGGGCTACACATGGGGGCTCGTCCGGGATTTTTGTTGTTTACTGTTCCTTGTACTTGTGAGCAAAATACATGTGGAAATAAAAGTGAAGTAAATGCTAACTGAGGTACTGTAGCTATAGCCCTGTAGCCACTAATATTTTTGAGGGAGTGGGTTCTTTTTTGTGTGACTTTTTTTTTTTGAGCTAACAAAACATGGAGTCAGAACAAATATTCAGTGGTGCGAAGACAAAGGTATTGATGTGTAGAAATCAATTGTGCTTAGTGAGGTTTCTCTTGAAGTTACTGATGAGACCATTTATAAGGTACTTGATGAAGCTAAAATATGTGGTCACTCTAAAGTAAGAGGCCAATGTCTAGCACACACTGATAACAACCAGTTAGTCTTAGTTGAAACTACAAATGACCTGACTAAGGCTGACATATCTGAACAGTTGGTAGTTGGAGATCAGTTAGGACTTTGGGTGGTAAATGTCCCTGAGATTCAAAGTTCCCACGTACCTGGTGATAAAGGAGGTTTTCAGTCCAAGCTAGTGTCATTCCTAGCCAGTGAGGGGAAGACTTTAGCTGATATCACAGGCTTGCTTAGCCCTACATCTGCTCCACCTACTGCTCCAGACTGGAACACAGAGCTTAGAGCTTGTGAATGCCATCTCCTCACGAGTTGAAAGATGTCATGCCCCACCTGTGGACAGACAAGGCCATCTCAAACTTCGCTTGTTCTCAGGCATGAAAATAACTCCACATGGAGAAGAAGAGTATGACACCTGGGAGGAACAGACCACCCACATGTTGGATGAGTGGCAGTGTTCTGATGTTTTCAAGAAGCAGAGAATAGCTGTGTCTTAAAGGGCCAGCAGCAGATATTGTCCAGTGTTTAAGAGCCACTAACCCCTATGCCACTGCCAGTGAGTATCTTAAGGCCCTAGAAACAGCTTTTGGGACCACGGACAGTGCAGCTGATCTCATGGTGAGGTTCCGGAACACATTCCAGCAAGAAGCTGAGAAGCTGTCAGCATACTTAGTTAGACTAGACAAGCTGTTGCATGCCGTCCATCGGAAGGGTGGAATTGATATGGCTGACATGAACCAGGCATGCATTGAACAAACTGCAAGAGGTGCTCTCACTCATGATCTCGCTGCCCTTCATATAAGAATGACTTACAAACTAAAGCCTCCTCCAAGCTTCACTGAGCTACTTCATGATGTAAGAGAAGAGGATGGGATGGTCCTTGAAAGAGAAAAGGTAAAGAAGGTTGCTTCCTCATCTGCAATTAGTTGCATGGGGTGTGCTACAGCTTCAGTGGTGCCAAAACAGCCAGAGCCTGCACCAGTACCTGTCATAGTGGGGAATGACTTTGCAATGGAGAGTCTTAAAAAGGAACTTCAGGGGCTTAAAAGTGATGTTGCACACCTGCTGTCTGCCTCTGTAGCCACATCAGGAAGTTCACCACAGCATGTAGCCCAGAAACACACCCAGAGAGCTGCTGGAAAATATGCACATGGAAAGGAGAGAGATCCCAAACCTCAGTACTGTGCTGTTGTCTTTTGCTACAGATGTGGTGAGGATGGTCACTTCCAACAGGAATGTGAAAACCCAGAAAATCTCAAGAAAGTGAATAAGCGGCTCCTGAAAACTAAACAGCAGATGGGAAATGTCCCAGGGGCTCAGTAGAGGAACAGCCTGACCCTCCAGAGAAAACACGTTCCAAAAAGTAAGACATGCTAAAAGAAAGCAAGGCTGATCTGCCAGAGGGTTTAGTTGGACCTAGCTCTATTGTCTCTGCACAAATTGAGGGCATTTACGCCAAAGCCCTGTTTGATAGCGGGTCCCAAGTTACCCTGCTGTATCGCTCCTTTTATGACAAGTATCTGAAGCACCTGCCTTTGACCCCTATTGAGTGCCTAGAGATTTGGGGCCTCAGTGTGGACCAATATCTATATGATGGTTATATGTGCTTGAAACTTGAGTTTGCTGGAGATGTAGTTGGAGTAGCTGAGACCATAGAAACACTTGTGCTTGTGTGTCCAGATCCGGCCATGAAAGGTGAGGTTTCCATTGTGGTGGGCACAAACACCTCTATAGTCAGGAGACTATTCCATTCCTGCAAAACACAAAAGGGAGACAATTTTCTACGTACCTTCTCTGTTCACCCAGTAATTAAAGAGGCTTATGAGAAGTTTCAGGAAGCTCCAGATGACACAGCTGACCCAAAAAGAGGAACAGTCTGGTTCACTCGAAACAAACCTTTTGTTTTGCTTCCAGGTGAAGTTGCAAAAGTTGTTGGCATTCCGAAGTTTCATGGCAGTCCCCATGATCAAGCTATTCTTATAGACCACCCAGAGGAGGGTTATTTCCCTGAAGAACTTCTGGTGATGCCTGTTGTTGAAAAACCAAATACTGTCCAGTGCCGTCACATCACAGTCACTCTGAGAAATGTGTCAAATCATAATGTGACATTGAAACGTGGCATGCAAATTGCTCACCTGTATCAGGTGGAGGTAATAAATACAATCCCCGAAAATGAGGAGTCTAAGCTGCTCTCAGCTCAACTGTCTCCCTCCTCTTTCAACTTTGCAGATTCTCCTGTGCCTCCTGAGTGGAAGGAGAGACTATGTCAAAAGATGATTGAGAGGAAGGAGGTTTTCTCTTGCAGGGAGTTTGATGTTGGTTGTGCAAAGAGCATACAATACACCTGACAAACCATTCAAAGAATGCTCCAGACACTTACCTCCCAGTGATTTGGAAGATGTGAGAAAACATTTAAGTGATCTCAAGGAAGCTGGAATCATTTCAGAATCCAGAAGCCCCCTATCATTGTGGTTTGCAAGAAAAATGGAACCATACACATGTGTGTGGATTACAGGATGTTAAACAGGAGGGCAGTTCCTGACCAACACACAGTCCCTCGTGTGGAAGATGCTCTGGCCTGCCTGAGTGGTAGCAAATGGTTCAGCATGCTTGATCTCTGAAGTGGCTACTATCAGATCCCATTGAGTGCTACTGACAAGGAAAAGACGGCATTTACCTGCCCAGCAGGATTTTACCAATTTGAGCAAATGACACAAGGCATCTGTGGAGCACCAGCCACATTTCAACGTGTTATGGAGAGGACTGTCAGTGATATGAACATACTGGAGGTGCTGGTGTACCTCAATGATGTAATTGTTTTTGGGAGAACATTGGAGGAACATGAGCAGCGCCTTCTTAAAGTGCTCGACAAGTTGAAGGAGGAAGGATTAAAATTATCCTTGGATAAATGTCAGTTCTGCTGCCCCTCTGTAACCTACCTTGGTCATGTTGCATCTAGCAATGGTATTGCTACAGATCCTTCAAAGATTGAAGCTGTGAAATCGTAGCCACGCCCAGACAACATCACTGCTCTCTCCTCAGTTTCTGTGGATATTACAGACAGTTTGTTAAAGATTTCTCCAGAGTTTGTCATCCACTCAATCAGCTACTACAAGGCTGTATTGTGGCTGGAAGGCCAGGGAGAAAGACTAAAAGTAAAAAGGGTACCAAAGAGGGAGGGAACTCAAAAACAGACACAAAAGAGTGATACTGTACCACCTCTCAGAGCCATGTGGGGCGAGGTGGGATAAAGACTGTGAGAAAGCTTTGGAGACGTTAAAGCAGTCTTACACAGGCACCTGTCCTAGCAATTGCCAACCTGAAGCTGCCTTATGTCCTGCATGTGCAGTTGCTTTTGTCAGTAGAAGCCTCTCTCTATCAGAAAAAAAAATTATCCCATGCATAAGCTGGAATTTTTGGCTTTGAAATGGGCTGTAACCAACAAGCTGCACGATTACCTCTATGGAGTCAAGTTTGAGGTTCACACAGACAACAACCCATTAACATATGTCCTAACCACTGCTAAGTTGGATGCAACAGGACATAGATGGTTGTCTGAACTGTCCACGTATGATTTCAGCCTGAAGTATTGCCCTGGAAAACAAAACATTGACGCGGATGCATTGTCACCATCCAAGCTGTCTGTCATATGTCATCAGTCAGACCACCTCATTACTGCTGTTGTAGAGCCATTGTTCACCTGGGCTCATCCAAGCATGCTGTACCCAGAGCCTATTGTAATTTGTCTTCTTTGAGCACCCAGCCACTGCCCAAAATGACTTCATCAGATATCTCACATTCTCAGCAGCAAGACCCATGCATTGGAGAAGTGTGGCATGCTGTTGTTCAGAACTGTGCTGACCAGGCTAACAAAGGAAAACATCCTGATGTGTCATTGTTGCTAAAAGAGTGGGAAAAGTTAAAGGTCCAAGTCTCTATATTGTATAGAATGAGTAAGCCACCCAACAAACCATTTTGCCAGCAACTTTTGCTCCCACAAGAGTTCAGAGAGACTGTTCTCCAGTCCTTGCATGACTAATCAGGCCACCTTGGGTTTGACAAGACCTATGGTCTGATACAAGAGAGATTTTATTGGCCTCGTATGAAAACACAGGTTGAAAAGTACTGTAAAAATTGTCCCAGGTGTAGTCAGAGGAAAACACTGCCTAAGAGAGCTGCTGAGTTGTCACATCTTAACAGTGAGGGACCGATGGATCTTATCTGTGTGGATTTTCTGATGATCAAGCCTGACTCCAGAAATATCTTCAATGTGCTTGTAGTTACAGATCACTACACACACTATGTGCAAGCATTTGCAACTAAGGACCAAAAGGCATCTACAGTCACTAAGGTCCTGTGGGAACAGTATTTTGTCCACTATGGTCTACCAAAGAGAGTGCACTCAGATCAAGGCAGGAATTTCGAGAGTTGGCTCATTCACAAACTGTTGAGCATGCTTGGCATAAAGAAATCTAGAACTACACCCTACCACCCTCAGGGCGATCCACAGCCTGAGCGGTTCAATAGGACTCTTCTCGACATGCTCGGCATTCTTGAAACACAGGACAAAAGTAAATGGAGCAAATACATCAGCCATCTTGTGCATGTGTACAATTGCATGCTAAATGAGTCAAACAGGCCACTCGCCATATTTTCTCATGTTCGGCCGAGAAGCTAGGCTGCCAGTAGATGTGGCATTTGGAGTCTCAAGTGATGGTACCTCTACCACATCCTATTTGAGGTACATTAAAAACATGAAATGAGAGCTACAGGCTGCCTATCAGCTGGCTGAGAGTATGGCAAACAAGAAAAATGAAGGAAACAAGCAATGCTATGATCAGAGAGTTTGTTTCTGTCCATTGGTCTCTGGTGACAGGGTTTTGATGCAAAACCTTGGACTACAAGGAAAAAACAAGCTAGCTGACTGCTGGAAAGCTACACCATATGTTGTGGGGAGTCAAGTACCTGGTTTACCTGTCTTCAAGTTGAAGCCATAGAATGGACAGGGCTCTGACAAAGTACTGCACTGAAATCACATTCTGCCTACTGGACAGGAGGTACAACAGAGGCTTGGAAAAGAACAAAGATACATTCAAACCTAAAAGGAGAGCCAGCAAATGGCTCAAAGCAAAGAGAACTGAAAACTGTAATTTTTTTTGTTTAGCAGCCCCTGAGCATGATGACAAGATGGAGTCTGCATCTGACTCAGATGATGATGATGAAATGGGTGTATGGTATTATTATCATTCATCACAAGAGTCAAAGGAACCAGAACCTCAGAAAATGGATCAATCAGAACCTTTCAGTCTGGATTTGGGTCTAGCTATCCTTACAAGTAACTCAGAGATGGAAGAGGCTACAGCTGAGTAACCCACAGCAGCTGATGAGAATGAACCCTCAGTTCAAAATAAGACTGCTGAAAGGACTGCTGAGGCCAAGAGACACACTGAGACACAAATGATAGACGGAACAACTGAGAGACGAAACAGTATAGCAGAGAAATCAGATGAGACAAAACAACCTAAACTAAACCTAAACTAAAAAGGGTCCCCATCAGACTAACCTACAGTATGACTTGCTAGGGGGCCCAAAATCTGTAGCAGTTAGTACCCATACTGCCTCCCTAGTTAAGGTTGATGACAAGAAAAATGGTTTATCCCTATTTCCTTGTAAGAGATACAAGAGCACTTTTTATAAGTGGATAGGTCAAAAGGGGAATGTGTATCCTGTTCATATGATGTGATTTATGTTGTTGTACATGTCATGAGGGCATGACCATTTTGGTGGGAGGAGAGTGTAGTGCCCTGCTGCAAATGGTGGTTTGTTTGTTTGGACATGTGCTTAGTTGGCAAATGTACAGTGCATCTTGAAATGTTGTTTGTTAAATTGCTGCTGTTTTGAGGCGGGTTTGCATTGATGTGGAGAGGTCTGTGTTTGGTGCTTTATTTGGGAGGGTGCTGAAATGTCCCATGTCTTGATTGGTCTTTGAATGTCTCATGTCATTTCCTCTGTTTATTTGGGTAATCAGGTGTCAATCTGTTATTAGCCAATTAATGCCAGTCAGAGATAAGTGTCAACTACCTACCGGATTCGGAGAGGAGGTGGGACTAAAAAAGGAAAGCGATGAGGCTCAGGCAATTAGTGGGAGAAAGAAAAAACGAGGGAAAAGAATAGTGACACAACATAAAGAGCTCATTGTAAGTGTTTGAAACTGTTTTAAAGTTGCTGTTATTGAAACTGAAAACCGGAGGTTTTTATATGTGGTTACCTAGTATAAAATGCAAGCATGAGCCGTGTTTGAAGTGGTTTCAGCTGGAAATTATAATAAACTTCGGCGACGACATTTTCTGTGGTGTATTAGTGCTAGTTAGCCTCATTTTCACTAGCTGGGAGAAGGAGACTGTGTATGTGTGTGTGGGAGACATATTTTGCACCAGGTTTTCTGATGTGCCTCAAAGCCTACATGCCCGCCTGCCATCCCGCTGCCATAGAGGCCGCCGTTGCTGTAGAGGGTGCTCGGGACTTTGCGCTGCCACTAGGGAACCTACTGTTGCACATGGACCTGTCTTCAGGACTGGTTTCTCCATCTCATCGCACCTGTCTTCACTAAACAGAGGGTTTGAAGAAAAAAATTGTTGCTAACTATTACTGAATTTCCAAGGATCAGTGAGTACTAAGGAAATACTTTTCATGAGGATTCAGATGAGCTCCAACATATGCACCAACAACATGGTACCATAACTGAGTTTTACAAAACCCCGGGTATTATTTTATTGATTTCAAGGGTCACCAGGACATTTTAAAGGGGTGATCGCCTGTTTGTTTAATACACATTTCATGTTGTTGCAGTGTATATCTGCAGTTGCAGTGTTTATGGCTGATAAATGTGGTTAGGGTTGGGCTATGGTGTGTGGAAAGATATGCATGGGAGGTTGTAAGCTCACAGTGACAGTATAGCTACTGTATAAAATCAGCTAACTAGGCCTTTTGGCACCCTAGTCAGAGTCATGTGCTCTAGTTAAAGTAGATATATCCCAAATTTAATATTTTTAGTAGACTCCCTCCAATTCACCTCCCATGCTTAAGGGGTTATCAGGTGTAAAGGGGTATGCCATGACAATTCTGTAACACAGAGTTGAGTGGGAGGGCTACACACAAAGTCAACAACAAAATCAGACAAAGATTATCTGCAAAGGTTGGTAAAATCAAAAGATATAGTGCAAGGATAAGTCAATACCAACAAAACAGAGTCTTCCAAAACAATCAGAAGTGGTTTTTTTTTTTAACTTAATGGGGAAGGAGAACAACAGAAAGCTGAAGCACCAGATGCAAAACAAGCAAAAAGGTTTTGGTCCACAATCTGGAGCAAACAGGTCCAACATAAAAAAGCAAAGTGGTTGGAAGAATTCAAACAAGAAATCCATCAAGAAGTTGGTCAACAAAGGATTGAAATAGCAACAGAAAAATTAAGGTTTTACAGAAACTTCCTAACTGGAAAGCACCTGGTCTTGACCTGGTACAGGGATTTTGGTTTAAAATTTTCCAAAAGCATGCAAGAACTGCTGAGAATTAATTTGTCAAGTTGATTAAGGGAGGGAAGGGTCCCTAGTTGGATGACAAAAAGAAGAACTGTTTTAATACAGAAAGACAGGACAAAAGGAAAGGAAGCTAACAACTATAGACCAATCACTTGCTTATCTATTGCATGGAAATGATTAACTGGTACTTTAGCTGAAGAGACATACTGCTTCATGGAAGAGAAATCAATACTACTGGAAAAACAGAAGGGATGCAGGAAAAGATCAAAAGGGATGGCAGATTTATTGTACATAGACAGAATGGTGTTGAAAGAAGTTAAAATAAAGAAGAGAACTCTTGCATTTGCCTGGATTGACTATTGAAAGGCATATGACATGTGGCAACATTCGTGGATTATCAAATCTCTTTAGAGTATCAGAGTAAATGCAGAAGTAATTACCTTTATGAAAGAATGTATGAACTCTTGGAGGGTAGAACTGACAAGTGGAAAGGAAGTGTTGGGAGACAGAGATAAAGAGAGGAATATTCCAGGGGATTCTTCATCACCATTGCTGTTCGTGATAACCTTGTTACCACTTAAGAACAAAAGTCAAAATTAGGGTACAAATTCTCTTCAGGACAAAAGATAAACCTATTATTTATGGATGATTTGAAGCTGTATGGAGAAAATGAAAAAGCGCTTGATTCTTTGGTTTAGACCAGGGGTGTCAAACTCATTTTGGTTCAGGGGCCACATACAGCCCATCTGATCTCAAGTGGGCCGGACCAGTAAAAT
>JAPEIY010000025.1:19839297-19850707 GCA_026122135.1 Cathorops aguadulce | reverse complement strand
CAGCCCTGTGATGACCTGGCGACTTGTCCAGGGTGTACCCCGCCTTTCGCCCGTAGTCAGCTGGGATAGGCTCCAGCGTGCCTGCGACCCTGTAGAACAGGATAAAGCGGCTAGAGATAATGAGATGAGATGAGAATGAGTCCTTGCCAATGTTAAAACCAAATGCTTTGTGGTTTAACACACAGTCCAGCACTGCATGACGACATGAATCAACAGATCACAACAGCCCTTTGTGTCTTCCTGAAAAATTGAGAGAGAGAGAGAGAGAGAGAGAGACTTCAACTGCCCACAGTGTTACTTGGTCTGAAGTCATTCCTCATAGACAGAACACTGGCTAATGTCATGACCTCATGCCAACCTACACACACACACACACACACAGAGCTAGAAAGTGTAAGAGGCACAATATGTTGTGCCCACAGTCCAGAAAATGTCACACCATGACTCTGTCTGCCATTTCCATTCTTTCCTTCTTTCTTTCTGTTCTCTCTTTCTTCTCCATAAATGACTTACTGCTCAGCTGATACCGATGAAAAACAGTGTGGAATGAGAATAAGGAAAAGCAGAGCACGAGGCCTTATAAAGGCAATGAGAGACAGGTTTTAAATAGGTATTTTTCAGCATTTTTCTGATGAGCTCATTTGCACAGCTTAAGAAATCAAGACATTCAACAACAAACTAAAGCCGGAAAGACAAACCAGGACAGATAATACTCTGTACGCAGTCGCCTCATCCTTTCCGAGCTGATACTGTATTTGAAAAGATGTCACCATCTAGTGGACTAAAGTCATGTTACATTTTGTTCATGTTACCTTTTGGAGGTTTCATTCTTGAAAATCCATCCATTATCCATAACCGCTTATCCTGTGCAGGGCCGTGGGCAAGCTGAAGCCTATCCCAGCTGACTACGGACAAGAGGCGGGGTACACCCTGGACAAGTTGCCAGATCATCGCAGGGCTGACACATCCTGTAGAGACAAACAACCATTCACACTCACATTCACACCTACGGTCAATTTAGAGCCACCAATTAGCCTAACCTGCATGTCTTTGTACTGTGGGGGAAACCAGAGCACCTGGAGAAAACCCATGCAGACACGGGGAAAGCATGCAAACTCCATGCAGAAAGGCCCGTCAGCCACTGTGCTCAAACCCAGATCCTTCTTGCTATGAGGTGACAGTGCTAACCACTACACCACTGTTTCACCACCATAGAGTATGTGATCCCTTAACATTCCTTAATTTTACATTAAGGAATGTTATTCTTAAATTGTTGCACTGTTTACCCACGCAGTCTTTCACAGAGTGGTGAACCCCTTCCCATCTTTACTTCTGAGAGACTCAGCCTCTCTGGGATGCCCTTTTTATACCCCATCATGTTACTGACCTGTTGCCAATTAACCAAATTATTATTTTTTTAGCATTACACAACCTTGTCAGTCTTTTGTTGCCCCTGTCCCAACTTTCCTGAAATGTGCTGCTGACATCAAAATTAAAATGAGCATTTAAAAAAACAAACAAGCAAACAAACAACAAAAACCCAATACACTTTCTCAGTTTCACATTTGATATGTTGTCTTTGTACTATTTTCAATAAAATATATGGTTTCCATGATTTGCAAATTATAAGATTCTGTTTTTATTTACAGTTTACACAGCATCCCAACTTTTTTGGAATTGGGGTTGAAGAACAACAACAACTTTATCATATGTACACTTAAGCACAGTGAAATTCCTCTCTGCATTTAACACATCTGAAGCAGTGAACACACACATGCACACACATGTAAGCAAGGAGCATACACACATACCCAGAGCAGTGGACAGTCATGTCACAGCGCCTGGGGAGCACTTAGGGGTTAAGTGGCTTGCTCAAGGGCATTTCAGTCCAAGGCTGCCCCATGTTAACCTAACTGCATGTCTTTGAAACTGTGGGGGAAACCGGAGCACCCAGAGGAAACCCAGACAGAAACGGGGAGAAACATGCAAACTCCACACAGAAAGGCCCCATCAGCCGCTGGGCTCAAACCCAGAACCTTTTTGCTGTGAGGCGACAGTGCCAATGACTACTTCACTATTCCAAATTGGGGATGGAGATGCAAACAAGCACTTTTAGCCATCTATGACATACAATATACAAAACTGACAAACCTAACACTTAATTTTCAATAAAGAGGAGTACAAGATATTTAAATACTGTTCAGTCATTTCTTCCACTAATAAGTGATAATAAGAAAGGTTCACTTTCACCAGCACTAAGATCAGGAGGAGGAAGCTTTTTTACCGTCCTCACAGGATGAAATCACATTTATGTCTAATTGAAGAAAGTAAAAAAGAAGGTCATCTATAATCTCAGGCAAGATTGTTTGACTACCAAGAAGATGGCATTGTATTATAATCATCAATTCTGCAGAAAATTGGCATGGTTGTAGGATTTCAAAAGAAACTGGACTTGCAAAAATCTAAAGGTTGCTATGCTAATAACTTCACCTTGAATGCTAGCTCCAGGAAGAAGTAATCGATCTGATGGCATCTCATCTTCAGAGGTTGCTATTGTCTTGATGGCATCATGATAGAGTGGAATTGAGGTGGGCATTGCATATTTGGACATCTGAGACATTATAAGGGACAGGGGATTCTGGGATGAAGGTGCATCTGGGGAAGAGGTCAATGGCATGTTGGGAGGTTGACTACTGGGTGTTGAGGTGGAACTTCTGGGAGGAAGGGATATACCTGAAGCAGAAAATCAGGATGATAAATCTTTAATCCACAAATAACTTAAAAGTAATTAAAACACAAAAAATACAGATATTTTAATGTTCTCCTTAGCTTATTTATAAAAGTTATGAAAACATTGCATTAACCATTCCTTACCTGTCTCAGTTGAACTGCTCCCTCCATTACCTATGCCCTTACTATTAGATGCCCCTCCAGGGCTGGCCAGGGAAGTCTTGGGTGAGGCAGTCCACCCTGGAGATGCAACTGGCATGCCTGGAGACTTGTGATGTCCAGGGGAACCAGATGGTGACCGGAGTCCAAGCGATGATCCAATTATTTGAGGGGACTTCATAGAGGTGGCAGAAGGTGTTCCTGCTCCAGATGGTGCAGAAAGAGGAGGGTGTGGTGGACCAATGGATGCTAGCTGGTTGGGGGATTTCAGGCCTGTAATAGAGGGAGAGGGCATGAGGGGAGAAGGTTCCTGGCTAAGGGTAGGCGACTTCAGCTGGTGAGGTGGGGGCATGGCTGGGGAACCAAATGAGTTGACATTAATGGAAAGGTCAGATGGATGACACGGATCATGGTCTGCTTTATGGCCAGCGTTCACAGGCAAATGGCTAAGCCTGGAATTTCCACCAATTTGGGGAGGACCTTGCTGATCTGATCTAAACATCTCTGGACCTGATTGCTGGAGGTAGGGCCCATCCTCTTGTTCACTTGGAAAGGGGCCCTGATTGGAGAACTGAAGATTTACATCTGGTCCATGGACCATTACTTTGTTAGCACCAACCCGGCCATTTGGTGCAGTCCTAATACGGGTGTTGTCCTCAGGGCTTGCAATCTCTGACCCAGGCCCTTCTCTTAATTTCTGAGCCAATATATGTTGCTGCTGATGCAGGTTCAAATTCATGTTTATATTTAGGTTTCCTCCTAAAGGAGAGTCAACCATATCTCTCGTTAAAGGGCCACCTCCACCACCAATGGGAGAGCCAATCATAGTGCGAGAACTGGAAAAGTCTATTGGATCCCCACGTGAAGGTGGACCTCCTCCCATACCAGGATTAGGAAAACCTGGTCCACCAGAGTTATCCATCATCCTGGGGCCTACAAGTCCACCCTGCTGCTGCCTAGATAACTGCTCCAGATCTAACCTGCGGAGACTTTGTAGCTGACGTTTCTCTAAAATGTGAAACATCTCCTCCCGTGTTAAGGGACGATCCATTCCACTCTGCATTTGCTGAGAGGGTCCACCAGGCCCGCCTGAAGCATAGCATCCATGAAACGGACCTACTCCAGCCATATTCGGTGCCAAGTCATCCAGCCAGCCCATTCCTGGCCTGGGAGATCTTTGAGACCCTATCCCTTCCATGGGTATAACTCCACCTGGGCTTCCTGGGTATCCACCACCACCTGGGGGTCCTCGCTGCATTTGTCCAAGGAACCTGGGCCCCCGGGGCCCCTCCTGATGCATGTCCATCATCCTTAAATTTCCTCCCATCCCTCCTCCAATTATAGGCCCTGGTCCCCACTGCTGTTCTCCAGGTTTGCTGTGATATGGAGGTGGGGGACCTCTCATCATTAGGTGTGGCCCCCCTGGCATTCCCATCTCAGACATAATTCGTAAATGCTGTGTGTGTGTATGAGGATTCATCTCTTGCCGCCGTCTCTTTTCCTGATAGTATTCTTCCTGCAGCTTCCTCCAAGCTATCTGTTCTGGTGTTAGTCCATCAGGACCTAACACAGGCCCCATGTCTAGTCCTGAACTTGACGAGTGGTGGTGATGAGGGGGCAAACTGTGGTGCCTTACCATCAAAGTGTCATCCAAACAAGGCCCACTAAGGTTATGTGTTTGTGAAATTATTGATTGTAGAGGTTCCTCATGCTTTTTCATTCCACGGATAGGGGGAATGTCATCAGAAAGGCAACTTCTGCCAGCCCTCCCACTATTATTTTCCTCATCCTCAAGCCCTTGGTATACATCAGTATTACTGTTGCTAGTTGACCCATTGTTAGGATTGCTATTCAGGCCTCCTGGGTCTTCATGGTTAGCACCAGCCCCACTGCGCAGAAGTAGCTTCTCAATGTCCCTAAGTGTCTGCAAAGAACGTTCACGATGCTCTAACTGCTCTTTAGACAGTCCTTCGATACTCCCTTGTCCCCCCTGCTGGCTGGACTCACTCTGAAGGTGTGCAGACAACACTGATGGATTGATACTGGGAGAGACACCTGCACCGGGGTGATTTATAATGCCTGACCCATCTACTCCACAACCTTGGGTCCCCACTCGCTGTGACCCTGAGCCTCCAGATCCTAATGGATGAGATGTTGCACAATTGTTGTGACTGGGTGTGGCCCCTGGATGGACATGGGTTACCTCACTGTCTGGCTGACCTGTAGAAGAAGGACTATTACTGCCTGTGAGGTGACTGCCAATAACTGCACCAACAGAGGCTGGACGAGGTGTACTAATTTGAGATTTAGGAGTGCCTGTGGGAGGGGTGCTACTAGAGCTGAGCTGCTCTGATAGGCTAGGGAGCTTTCCAACACTACTGCACTGCAGAGCAAAATAAAAACAGGAAGAGAAAAGGAGAAAGTAAACGAAACAAATACAAATAGACATTCACATAGAAATAAAAAAGCAAAGATGTTAACAGGATATTTCTGTCCAATTGAGAACTTCCAAAAAGCTTATTACAGTAGCCTGTAAGTGCAAAACATTTTTTTTTTTTTTAAAAATGCAACAGCAAATCAGAAAATGCAACAAAAACACAATGGCCAATTCAGAAAGATGACAGTTAAACCAATAGCATAACAACAAAACAAAAAAAAACAGCAGCAAATTTGGAAACGTGACAGTAAAACAAACAAACAAAAACAGCAAATTTTGTATCATGACAATATTAACTGCTAATCAGTCTAAGAAACCATGGAAAATGGAGAGCTGGAGGATGTTTTTGTCAATGTGTTTTGTGTTTACAGGCCACTGTAGTTTTC
The DNA here is from genome assembly GCA_026122135.1 of Cathorops aguadulce. Taxonomy (NCBI): domain Eukaryota; kingdom Metazoa; phylum Chordata; class Actinopteri; order Siluriformes; family Ariidae; genus Cathorops; species Cathorops aguadulce. The sequence goes on along the minus strand of JAPEIY010000025.1, from coordinate 19,844,995 downwards.
AGAAATGCAACATTCTTAAGACCTGAATTGCATTTCTTTTATTTTTAATTTTCGCTCCAACAGACAACCAGACATAAAGGGAAAATAATGTTTCAGCTTATGTGCAAACAAATGCGAGAAAGATTTTCAAAATTTCCACTGACAATCAAGTACATTATTCTTACTCAAATATTGCATACAGAAGTGGAACAAAGCACACTGACTTAAATAGATATTTAAACAAATGTGGGATTCCCCACTTATTAACACCTGCATCAGAACTAAATCATATAAACATGCATATGTTTTCCTTACTTCCTCTTTTATGAGCAGAAAAACCACATACATTTATTCAAATGTCACACCTAACACAACATGGACACTAGAACATGTTTCTTTTAGCTAGTTGTAAATTTTAAGATAACATCACAGGGTTATGTAAGTGTATCTGGATCCTAAGTTGCATCTTTAATTCTCTTATACACAAGTGTGTACACAAACCTGGTCCAATTTGGTGCGAGGAACATTTTGCTGGTGAAACAGGAGGATGGAATCTGAATGGCCATGCATCACTGCCTCTGCAGCACTGTGGAATAGGCATACACGAACACACATTCTGTTCAGTGCCTGAGCTAAAAACATACATATATCTCAGTGCTTAACCAATTATTTACAAAGGTCCAAAGGAATAGGAGGATGCTATTTAAACATAAACACAAGTGTGTCTCATATTTATCTCAAAATCTCATTCACAGTACTGACAAAAATATTTCGTGTAGTTCTCTGTTAATATTATTCTCACCTGTTGGCTAGGCTAGTGGTGAAGACATATACTACTTGCTGGGAGGTGTGAGGTGGCTGGTCAGAATGTAGACCTGAACCAAGGCCACAGCCTAAACCAGGCCCGCTTACTGATTCAGCTGTGCCTGAGAGAGACTGGCCAGGGCATGACATCACATGCTCTCCTGAAAGGTAGGAAGGGGGAGAAAATGGGTAATGGGAAGGGGAAGGAGAGACTTATCACTTCATAACTAGAAGACCTTGAGTTAATAAGGTTTAAAAAAAAAAAGCTGCCACTGGAGGGTTAAACAGTTTACTGGAAGAAAATTTTGTAACATTTTAGTGAGTGTAGTCCTGTAGCATTGCTGCAGCAATCTTGCCAGTTACAGAGTTTCATTTAGGGGACTAGGTGGAGTGGGGCAGCTTATCCCCCCCCCAACTCAGCCATCAGGTAATGATAAATACCAGGATATCACATAAGGCTGGTGCTGGTCATGTGACCATCACTTGTATACCTGCATTTTTTTTTTTTACCATGACATTATCTGTGATGAAATGTTAACTAGATTGCTGTGTGAAAAGAAACCTGTCAAGGTCACAAAGGATACATTCAGATCAGAGAATACCCAAGTCAGGGTCAATTATACATATTTACATTTATATGCATACATGCACAACTGAGGCATTGTAAAAGTCAACATATCTATTATGTAGCTAACCTATTATGATGTAGAGCCACATGGCTAATTTATAAAACCTTAAAGTTTTAGTGTAAAAGTTATATACTTTGGAGAATACTGTAATTACAACACAAAACATTTATTACTTCATAGAGTTACATAAAATAATGCAAATCTGTCAGCAGTTGCTAATATGTATTGGGTAATTATTCTTTGATAGAGGAAAAAAGTACTGGTGTTTTGACTGAATAGATTTATTTTAAAAATATATATTTTTGCAAATTGGCACAAATTGAACATGAAGTAAACTGCTATGCCAAGCTGTGTTTGTTTAGAGAGATTAGTTAAAGATTTGAAAAATAAAGCTGATTTAGAAAATTTAAAACACAAACACTTTCCATGCAGTATAAAGATGCACTTAATTTTTAATTTCCAATCTCTGTGGAAAAATAACTAATTCTTTGCTGGGATTTCTGTATTCACTGTCCACATGCTGCAAGCTTGCTCGCAGCATCTGGGAAATTTTTATTCTTACCCGGTTTCTATGACAAATTAAACTGGTATTGCATGTGTGTGTCACGTAGCAGTAGGAAGGAAAAAAGTAGTAAAATGTGAATACTACAAACTCAATTTCCAGAAAAGTTGGGATATTTTACAAAATGCAATAAAAACAAAAATATGTGATTTGTTAATTCATGTGAACCTTTATTTGCCTGACAAAAGTACAAATCAAAGATTTTCAAGAGTTTTACTGACCAACTTAATTGTATTTTGAAAATATAAACAAAGTTAGAATTTGATGCCTGCAACACACTCAAAAAAATTGGGACAAAGGCAAAATAAGACTGAAAAGTTTATAGGATATTCAAGTAACACCATTTTGGAAGATTCCACAATAAGCACGTTAATTGGTAACATGATTGGGTATAAAAGAAGCATGCACCAAAGGCTCAGTCTTTGCAAGCAAGGGTGGGTCGTGGCTCACCCTTTTGTGAAAGAATTATTAATCAATTCAAAAAGAACATTTCTCAGAGCCAAAATTGCAGAGAATTTAGGTATTTCAAAATCTACAGTACACAATATTGTGAAAAGAAAGATTCAGGGAATTCAAAGCCATCTCAGTGAGTAAAGGGCAAGGTCAGAAACCACTGGTGAATGCACATGACCTTCGAGCCCTCAGTTTCTCAGGGCACTGCCTGAGAAACCATCGTGTCAGTGTGACAAATATAACCACATGGGCTCGGGAATACTTCAGAAAACCTTTGTCACCTAACAGAGCTTGCTGCTGCATCCAGAAATATAACCTGAAACTGTATTACACAAGGAGGAAGCCATTCATCAATTCTATGCAGAAACACCGTTGATTTCCCTGGGCCAGAACTCATCTCAGATGGACCAAAAGACAGTGGAAACATGTGGTGTGGTCAGATGAGTCCACATTTCAGCTTGTTTTCAGGAAAATTGGAGGTTGAATTCTCCATGCAAAAGGTGAACACATCCATTCAGTTTGTTATCAGAGAAAGGTGCAAATGCCTGCAACTGTGATGATATGGGGATGCATCAGTGCCCACAGAATGGATGAGCAGCATGTGTGTGAAGGTACCACTGATACAAAGGCATATATTGGGATTTTAGAGAGACATATGTTGCCATCAAGGCGACATCTCTTCCCAGGAAGTCCATGCTTATTTCAGCAGGACAATGCCAGGCCCCATTCTGCATGGGCTACAACAGCATGACTTCGTAGACACAGAGTGCGTATGCCTGACTGGCCTGCTGTCAGTCCTGATCTGTCTCTTATTGAGAATGTATGGTGCATCCTGAAGAGGAGAATCAGACAATGGCGATCATGGACTGTTGAGCAGCTGAAGTCTTGTATTAAGCAAGAATGGACAAAAATTCCAATTGCAAAACTGCAACAATGAGTATCCTCAGTTCCTATATCATTAAAAAGTGTTATTAAAAGGAAAGATGATGTAACACAATGGTAACAAATGTTGCCAGGCAAAACAAACCTCGCCAGGTAGCAGTTATAATTAATATGAAGAAAGATATTGTGAAAAAAAATAGGTACCCTATGGGTACATGTGGCTACTGCTTATAAATAAAAGTTTTTTCTTATACCATGTCCATACAGTAAATATAGCATATTACTCTATGAGGCAGTAGCCACAAAAATGAAGCATAATCCAAAAATGAAAAATTTAAAAATCACAGAAGTAAAATATACCAAGTGTCTGTACTTTATATTATTCTACCCTTTCCTCTTACAGTTTTCGAAACTGAAACCTCCGAACCGAGGCTGACATACACACACTGTCGCCATGACGGAAACTCTTATTTCCCGGAAATGGCCCGGCGCTAGAGCTCAGTGGAATGCACTTTCCCTTTGTAATAAGCATAAACATGTCTGAAAGTGATTTCTTTAGTCTAGTTCATTTATTTATGACTTATAATTTATATTTATAATAATAAATCAACAGAGCATGGAAGTTTTTAATCAGTGGGGTTTAAAAGTGGACATGGCCAAAACCCCTCTTTTGCATATGTACACAAACCAAGAAACTATCCAATGACAGCAGTGTATGCAAATACGGCAGGTAGTGTTTGTGGGAGGAGTCTTTCTGAGCCAGCGCTCCTGTAGTCTGAGCTCAGAGGGTTATTTATTTATAATTTTTAACCTTTTTGGCCACCGTGACCTTGAAAATTTGATGACCCCCCAAATTTTGGAGGTCCTATTTGAGACCAATGCCCATCTATCCTGCAAGTTTCATGAAGATTGGTCCAGCTGTTTTCCCGTAACATTGTTTACAAAAAAACAAAGAAACAAACCCAACCGAAAACAATACCTCACCCCCTGGTGGACTCTGTCCCGGGCAAGGTAATAATGCCTCTGTCCCAACTTTTTTTTTTGAGTGTGTTGCAGGCATCAAATTATAACTTCCTTTATATTTATAAAATACAATTAAGTTTGTCAGTCAAATTTTTTGAAAAGCTTTTCTTTGTACTTTGAGTTAAATAAAGGTTCACATGAATTGACAAATCACAGATTTTCATTTTCATTGCATTTTGGAAAATATCCCAACTTTTCTAGAAATGGGGTTTGTAAATCAAGTACGTAAGAGCCTAATTAATGTCACCATCTTTTTTCCCCTAGGATGAAAGCCATCTCAAACCAGAAGTACCACCTGGTTAACAACTACTGGTCAGGAAGCCAAGGCATCTACAACCTGACATATGAGTAACAGGTCTTTATTAAGAAACTTGTAGGGCTAATCATAAAACAATATTAAGGCACTGGATGTATCTTTCCTGCAGACACATAACTAATTAATGGACTGAGTTTTTGTGTGTTCATGTGTGTAGTTTGTAGTAAAACTCTGGGACTCAACTTACTGTGAGCAGTGGTGGATGGTTTCTCCTCCTCTTCTTCAGCCTCAGCACCTGAGCACCACTCATCTCCACTATAAGGCTGCTTCTTCTCCAGCACACACCGGCGCTTTCTGCGTATTGTGCCCTCTACTGGATAACACCAATAAAACACAATATTAAACCTTTAATTAAATGACATGCTTGTGTGAATGACATGCCAGGAAGCACAACCTAAAACACAAGGTTGCAATTTTCACTCACAGAGAAGTTTTATTAAAATTTATATGGATAGTGTGTTCATACAACAGATTATATCAGAGAAAACCCAGCAAAAAAGCCCTAACATGTTTTACATACAGCCCACTGTATTTGGATCAGTTTAGAAAAAATGTCCACAGTACCCGCCCACAATTGTTTACAGTGTAATTCCTATCCTTACCAGGTAACAACCAATCCCATTTCCATTTGGGCTTTTCCCAAACACTATGTGCCAGTCCTGCTATCTTGCTTAAATAAGATTCAAATATTCAGATACTGAGAATTAGTCCTGCTACATTCTTGTGAAGAATTGTGAAGTGCATAGCATTAATAAAATAAATAGATTAAAGACAAATTTCCCATTACTCTTTAGTGACAGTGCATATTAGATTTATATACAGTACCAGTTAAAAGTTTGGAAACGCCTCTAATTCAGTGGTTTTTCATCATTTTAAAATTGTCTGAATTGTAGATTAATACTGAAGTCATCGACATTATGAAGAAATATATATGGAATTATTTGGTAAACAAAATAGTGTTAATCAAACCAGAATGTTTTATATTTTAGATTCTTCAAAGTAGGCACCTTTTGCTTAGATGACAGCTTTGCACATCTTGGCATTTTCTCA
>JAPEIY010000025.1:19396870-19407913 GCA_026122135.1 Cathorops aguadulce | reverse complement strand
GCTGGTACTGGTGGGCAAGTCAGCTTCTGGCCGGACGGCTCCCCGGCCTGAGTCGGGTGGTGGGGGTATGTGGCAGCGGGGACGTGGCCAAGTACAGCACCTTCGAAAAAGAGTGTCTTGCCATCAAGTGGGCACTTGATGGCAAGACACTCTTTTTTGATGGTGCTGTACTTGCTTTCACGCATCAAGAGTTTACAGCTGATGTACAGCACAGGGCACTCCTCACCATCCACCTTTTGGGACAAAATGGCCCCCAGCCCTCTGTCCGATGCATTAGTCTGTAAAATAAAGGGGACAGAAAAATCAGGGGCATGCAAATGTGCCCCCCCACACACAGTGCAGCTTTTACCTTAGAGAAAGCCTGTTGGCACTGTTCTGTCCACTGGACTGAATCTGGAGCCCCCTTTTTAGTGAGATCAGTCGGCAGACTGGTGACATCTGAATAATTAGGATGAAATAACCTACGATAATAGCCAGCCCCAGGAACCGTCTCACCTCCTTTTTGGTCTTTGGCCTCGGGCAGGTCGCAAATGCTGCAGTCTTGTTAATTTGGGGATGCACCTGCTCATGACCCAAGTGGAACCCCAGATACCATACTTCCACCTGCCCAACTGCACACTTTTTCAGGTTAGCTGTGAGGCCTGCATACCTCAGCGACCTTAGAATGGCCCTCAGATGTTCCAAGTGCTACGGCCAATCATGGCTGTAGATTATTATGTCATCTAGATATGCGGCCACATAGGCAATGTGAGGGCAGAAGATTCTGTCTATGAGCCGCTGGAACGTAGTGTGCACCCCAAAAGGGAGCAGGACAAATTGGTATAATCCAAACGGTGTGGAAAAGGCCATTTTCTCTTGGGATATAAGAGTCAAGGGGATCTGCCAATAACCCTTTTTTAGATCCAGTGTCGAATAAAAGCGAACAGTGCCTAACCGATCAAGGAACTCATCAATGTGAGGCATTGGGTATGCATCAAATTTAGACACCTTGCTGACTTTTCTATAGTCCACGCAGAACTGAACCAACCCGTCGGTCTTGGTAACCAGTCACTGTGGGACTCCTCGATTATGCCCATTTTGAGCATGGCCTTGAGTTCATCTCGAACCACCTTTTTCTTGTATTTGGGCAAGCGGTAAGGGCGGCTATGCACTACTACCCCTGGGGAGCATTTCTATGTGGTGTTCCATGAGGTGGGTATGACCGGGAAGGGGCGAGAACATGTCAGAAAATTCCTTTTGCAACTTGGCTACCTCTGTGAGTTGGGTCAGTGAGAGGTGGTCTCCAGAAGGGACCAGAGTGGTTCGAGATGTTATCCTTTTTACCTCCGGCCCCACCTCTGCCTTCTCCGGGACTATCGAAGGCAACGCCACAGGGACCCCCTCATTCCAGCATTTTAAAAGGTTGAGGTGGTAAATTTGCAATGCTCCGCCCCTACCCATTCGCTTCACCTCATAGTTGACATCCCCGACTCGACGTGTGACCTTGAAGGGACCTTGCCACTTGGCGATTAATTTAGAACTCGACATGGGCAATAGTACAAGCACTTTGTCTCCTGGTGTGAACTCTCTAAGGTATGCGCCCGTCATACAGTCGACTTTGACATTCTTGTGCCTGCTGGAAATTCTCCTGGGTTAGGTGCGTGTGGAGTTTTGTGCGCAAGTCAAGAATGTACTGAATTTCGTTTTTGCTAGGCAAAGGTCCCTCCCCCCAATTTTCACATAGCACATCTAGAATGCCACGAGGCTTACACCCATATAATAATTCAAATGGAGAAAACCCCATGGAGGCTTGCAGGACCTCTTGTACTGCAAATAACAAGGGCTTGAGCCACTTATCCCAGTTATGTGCATCTTCACTTACAAATTTCCGGATTACATTTTTCAGTGTTTGGTTAAAGTGCTCCACTAAGCCATCAGTTTGTGGGTGATAGACACTGGTGTGGATAGACTTAATCCAAAGTAACCCATACAGTTGGCACAGTGTGCATGACATAAACAAAGTGCCTTGGTCTGTCAGGATTTCTTTCAGAATCCCGACCCGAGAGATAAAGCAGAAGAGTGCTTCCGCAATACTGCGTGCTGAGCTATTGTGGAGAGGCACTGCTTCCGGATATCACGTGGCATGGTCCACCAGAACTAAAATAAAGTGATATCCCCATGCTGACCGATTTAATGGCCCGACAAGATCCATCCCAATTAGCTCAAATGGGGTCTTGATTAGAGGAAGAGGGCACAAAGGCGCTTTTGGAGTGGCCGCAGGATTTACTAATTGGCATTCACGGCACGCTGCACACCACCAACGGACATCCACACAAATCCCTGGCCAATAGAACCGGGTCATTATTCGGGGTAGAGTTTTGTCCTGCCCCAAGTGTCCAGCCATGGGATTAAAGTGAGCCGCATGGAATACGAGTTCCCTATGGCTCTTTGGGATCAATAACTGAGTTATCTGTTCTCCTGTTTGAGTGTCCTGCATCACTCAGTACAACCTATCCTTAATAATAGAAAAATAAGGGAAGGCCGGTGTCGCGCTTGGCTGGAGAGTTTGACCATCGATTACTCTCACTTGGTCAAACGCATGCCGCAGAGTCTCGTCTCACGACTGCTCTAACAGGAAATCCCCAAGGGAATCCCCAAGAGAGGGAGGAGAGGCAGGGTGCTCCTCACACTGTGTATCACCCTGACATGGTGCTGACGTAGACAGCTCTGCGACAGCTTTCCCAGTCAATGCCACACCGGGAGCGTATTTATGCAGGACGCTCCTCGCATGATGTGTTCCATTAATCCTTTAAACCCTGGACAATCAGTTCCCAAAATTGAGTGGGTGAGACGAGGGTTAACCACCGCCTTAATTCTATGCGTTTGGCCCCGGAATAGAATATGGACAGACTCTAGAGGGTAATGGTGAACATCCCCATGCACACTAACACCTTCACAGTTTGTGCTCTCCCCAATGCCTCACCTTGCACCAAGTGTTGGTGAATTGAGGTCTGGTTACAACCAGAATCCACAAACACGTGATATGTATCCCCTTGAATGCTTACTGGTAGGCATTACATTCTGGCCTGATTGGGGATAGTTTCTGGTGCATTGGAGATCCAGATCACAGCTCCCACCTCCCTTTCAGAGCGCCGACTCTGGAGATGCTCCGACTCCCCGCCGCACCAGCACACCAGTCCAGGCTTTCCCTCTGCACCGGCGTTATGGGTGTCACTCACCTGAGGAGGAAACACAGACGGAAGAGGAAAATGGGAGGACACCATGGGTGCAACAGGCTGGCTGGGGAGGAGCTGGCTGCCGCCTACACAGCAGGGGAACAGGGTGGGGAGGGGAATGAGAGACAGGGAGGAAACGGAGAGAGAGAAGAGAATCGAGGGGAGACGCCTCGTCTGCCTGCTGTTGGAGCAGCCTCCAGATGTTCCTCTGCCAGCTCAATGGCTCATTCCAGCGACACCGGGCAATGACACTGGACCCATTACGCTGTTTCTTCCAAAAGTCGAGAGAAACTGTTTCAGTGCCACCAGATCGATGATCTTGTCGGCGTCGCAGTCTTCCGCCCTCAGCCACTGCCAGCAGGTATCCCAGAGTTGCTGGCTGAATGCAAACCGCCGGCCGACTCCCTCCAATGCCAGCGTCCAGAAGCGCTCCAGTGCCAGCATCCGGGGAGCGGCCGACCCGCTGCAGGATGGCTTTCCTCAGGTCAGCATACACCAGTCGGCTGTCAGCAGGGAGCTGCTGCGCTGTGAGCTGCACGTTGCCAGTCAGAAGCAGGAGGAGGAGCGTCACGCGCTGCTCCAGTGGCCACCCACATGCCTTTTCTGCTTGCTCAAAGAGGGCGAGGAACGCTTCTGGATCATCCTCTGGACCCATCTTCGTAAGGGTGCCGACTGCGGTGATCTGACACGAGCAGATGTTGGAATGCCTGGCAATCTCCTTACTGGGCCAGCATCAAGGCTTCGAAGCGTTGCTCTTGTTCCTTTCGGAGGGCGGTCAGCGCTTGATGCTGGTTCTGCTGGGCAGTAGCGAGGGCAAAGATGAGCTCTTCAAAGGCGGAGGACTCCATGGGGTGGTTCCCTTCTGTACTTCCCAGGTTTTGGTACCACAGTAGCAGTTCCTGATGTGGGTGGAGTACAGAAGCACAGCAGGCGAGAGTTGATGGTCACACACAAACTCTTTATTTCACTTATTTTGGCTTTTCAACTTTTACTCACTCACTCACACTATCACACACACTACACACACACGTGTTGTGGTGGGGAGAGGCCCTTTTCTCTGTTCTCCCCCTTCTTTTATGCTCAGTCCCTGCCACCCACACACACACACACACACACACACACACACACACACACACACATTAACTGACAGCAGGTGCAATGACTTGGCCACTACCTTCCCCAACCCCGCCCTTCATTCACAAACTGCTGTCTGGCCACGCCCCCACTGCCACATAGACAAGTTTTATGTTTCATCTAATTCAGGTAATTTAAAAGTATAATACTGACAGTGGGCACATAGGAAAGTGTAAAGTATAATGTTTCTGTCCATATGTTTACCATGATTGTATGATAAAAACTCACGAAGATATTAATCTAAATAAACCTACTCATTCTAAAACAGCCAAGCTTCGCCAGCTAAGCTCTTGACCCCAGAGGGTTAATCTCTGTATTTCCAGAAGAGGAACAAGAAAAAGAACAGCTTTTACATTTATCACATGTAAACATTCTGGGTTCTGAGGGTGTTATCTGGCACTCTAATGATTTTGGCATGCTCTGATATTGTTGTAAATTTCAACAAATCTAAGCTGTTAGGGTGGGTGGAGGTATGGTAAAGTTAGGATCCACAAGCAGAACACAGACAGTAATCCAATAATATGATTTAATTCAGGGAAAAAAGGGTGTGGCAAAAAGGTAAACAAACAGGACTAAAAACAAATGGCAAAAAATAGTCCGGACAAAATAAGACAAACAACTTGACAGAAACATGAGACAGACAAAGACAAAAACGCTGGTGCAAAAAAACCATGAACAAGAAAAGACCCTTAGTGCAAGAAACCATGAATCTGAAATAACCCTTAGTGCAAAAAACACCATGAACCAGAAGAGTGTTAGTGCAAAAACCATGAACAAGAAAAAGTCACTAGACAGAATAACCATGAACAGTAAAAGAGGCACAGAAACAGCTAAAGAAGCTAACAAGACGTTCTAGCAAAGTCTGAGTCGGCACACCAGTGAAAACCAGGAAGTGAATATGGGTGAGAGGGAATTCCTATCCCGTATCTGGATCGGCGATGGCATGAGAGATCCATAATCTCTGGAGTGGATGTCCGGGGCAGAGCATGACATACAGTCAGTTTAGAAGAGGGGTGGCCAAACTACGGCCCGTGGGCCAACTGCAGCTCGTAGCTCTCTTTTATGTGACCCGCCATGAATTGTAAAAATTAAACTGTAATTTGGCCCATTGTAATGTTTGTCTGAGTACATTGCACTTTTTAGTTTCAAGATTTGGCTCCACTCTAGACTCTTTGGTTGAGTTACTCACATTCGCTCACGTTACTGTTGTTTACTTTATTGGTTGTTGCCTTGGAGACGAGCAAAGCACTCAGATGAGCAATTACATGCGCTATCACAGTAACTGACAAAAGATGGAAGTGAAAGGATGAAAAATAGTGAATGTAGAAAATTTCAGACTAGATTGGAAAATGAATACTTTTTCATAGAGATTAAGGGAAAATGTGTTTGTTTGATTTGCAAGGAGTCTGTATCAGTGATGAAAGACTATAAATGTTCGAAGACACTATGAAACTAAACATCAGTCATACAGTTCATACACTGGCCTGGAGAGGGAGAGAAAAGTCAAACAGATGACAACTAACCTGTTAGCGCAACAGCAGCATTTTTTTTGTGCCAACAAACTTCAAGAAAACAGCACCAGAGCTAGCTATGAGGTATCTCAACTGATCGCTGAGCATGGAAAACCTTTCTTGGATGGTGAATTTGTTAAACATTGCCTCACTAAAAGTTGCTGGGATAATGTGTCCAGAGAAGATTCAGGACTTCAGAAATGCGAGTTTGTCCAGACGAACAGTTGCCAGACGAATCGAAGAACCCTCAGCTAACTTGAATCAGCAAGTATCAGACAAGGCAAGAGCATTTGGGTTTTACTCAATTGCGTGTGATGAGAGTACCGATGCCACAAACACACCGCAGCTGCTGATTTTTTTATGAGGCATCGACATTAACTTTGGCATTACCGAGGAGTTACTTGATCTTAGGAGTCTAAAAAGGTACCACAATGGGTAGAGACATTTTTGAGGCTGTATCGGCTGCGATTAATAACATTAACCTGCCCTGGGACAAGGTGTGTGGAGTTACCACAGACGGGGCTCCAGCAATGTCTGGCAAACTTAATGGGATGGCCTCTATGGTGTGCAGAAAAGTTCGCGAAAGCAGAGGTGAGGCTGTAAAAATGCACTGCATTATCCACCAGGAAGCACTCTGTGCTAAGACTGTTCAGGTCACAGGATGTGACGGACACGGTGGTTAAAACAATCAATCAGTCTCATTCATGCAAAGGCACTCAATCACAGACAGTTCCAAACTTTTTTGCCTGAAGTTGAAGCTGAATATGGAGACATCATCTACCACTCAGATGTGCGCTGGCTCAGTCGCGGCACCATTCTGAATAGGTTTTACTCACCGAGATCGGAAATTGACCAGTTTTTGAAAGAGAAAGGCAAGCCTCTTCACGAACTGGATGATCCCCTATGGTTGGCAGACCTGACTTTTTTGGTAGAGCTGACCAGCCATCTTAACGCACTGAACAAGAGCCTTCAAGGCAAAGATCAACTTGTCTCTCACCTGTACGCACACCTGAAAGCGTTCTGTGCCGAGCTCAAACTTTTAGAGGCGCGACTGCGCGACTTCAATGTAGTTCACTTCCCCACAATGTTGGAGCTGAAGACGGCTTTCCCGAATGCCAACATCTCTGCCCAAAAAAATAGTATCGGTGATCACGTCTCTTCTGGCAGAATTTCGTAAGCGCTTTCAGGATTTTTCGGTCATTGAGAAAGACATGGAACTATTCACGACGCCATTCTCGGTTGACGTGACAGATGTTGATGAGCGTATGCAGATGGAAGTTATTGAGATCCAGTGCGACGATTCACTGAAAAGTCGGCATCAGCTTCTCCCCCACCAGAGTTTTATCAGAGTTTGGATAAGACCAGGTTTCCTCTCATGAAGCGCCATGCCGCAAGAATGATTAGTCTGTTCGGGTCTGCGTACATCTGCGAGCAGACATTTCCTCTTATGACTCTGAACAAAAGCCGACTAAGAACGAGGCTGACCGACAGACATCTCTGCGACGTTCTTCACATCGCAACATCGAGGCTTACTCCTGACCTGCCAGCTATTCTTCAGTCCAAGACTCCGCGTCACTGCTCCCACTGAATGACATTGCAATGTTTTTACCTGCAAATGTTTTCCTCAGTCTTGTTGTGCGTTTGTCACTGATCGTCACCCATTTTCAGTCAGGCGACTTCACAAAGCGCTAAGATCAGGCCTAAACGCAGGCGTGTTTTCTTGGTGTGACGGCCTGTACTGCCTTTTTCCTTTTGGGCTACACGTGAATGTGTTATTGATTCATTTGCAGACCTTTGTGACATTGTCAGTTATTAGGCGAATTGAAATTCATTTCGTACCAAAGTAGGTTGTTTTATGAGGCTACGTTCGCATGTAAGCCGTTCACATTCTATACCAGACGACATCAGCTCACACGGCCGCTTTCTCTCTGGAGCGCTGAAACCGCCTCGACCCTCTGCGTTGTTCACTCGGACGTTTACGCTCACAGTCTGTTGCGTTCTACATATTTCAGGTTACGTTCTGAGATTTTCAACTGTTTATTTGAATGAAACCAAGGATAAGTGAAGGTGTGTACTGTAAACTTAATAAAGTACTCCGACATCATTGTGTTTAGTCGGCCTATAATTCACATCATATCAAGTCGCCGACTACTGCAACAAAAATACAGTGTTTTGCACAGTCTAAAAAACATTGTAACTCGTCTAAAAGACACCTTTCATTTCTATCGGCCCTTGGTGGCTCATATTTTTCTTTATGTGGCCCTCAAGCAAAAAAGTTTGGCCACACCTGCGCTAAAGCGAGTACTTCAACTGACACACCCGCTAATATCTGTGTGAATGGGGACTGCGGGGAAACTGCGCCGCCTGAGCCACCAGCTGCTGCTGAGGCCGGTGGTGCAGGGTCGGGGGCCGGTGGTGCAGGGTCGGGGGCCAAGGCGAGTGAGCCAGACTCACAGCAAAATGAACTGAATGAGAGAGAACCAACTGTGGCTGAATCTAATCAGGTCTGTGAATCTGACGGTGTGGAGGTACCTGTAGTTGAGACAGCGGTGAACGCTGATCCTCCAGCGAATGCTCCGGTGACCGTGAATGAAATTGATGTTTCAGTCGCAATGGCTGAGACCGCTGCGTCCGAAACGTCGGAGACAAACACTCCAGCGGAGACGGTGGATCTCCTCAGTGTAATTCAGAAGGTCTTGAGGCAGATAAACCTGTGACACAAACTGAAATAAAACCGGGAGAGGGGGAACAAGCGAAAAGACGACAAAAACAAATGTTTTCAACGTCCCCAAAACTAAAAGAGAGAAGAAAAGTGAAAACAAATCCAACAAACCCTCAGAACCTGATCTCGCTGTCGCTGATTCACAGCCTGATGGCGATGCAGTGGAGAGTGATGGTTACTCCACTGATTCTGGTCCCGAGAGGTTTATCCACCTTTAGTCGTGATGCGTTCCACCCAGGAGATCAGTGACTCTCTACAGATTACCAAATTTCAGCGAAATGTCAAAATAGAGGAGTTTTTCCCAAACATACAGCAGTTCATCAGCGATGCCAAATATTTAATGAAGTCAAATGATGGCGAAGGTTTTACAGGCCAGGAAGTTTTTCGCCCGAGGAAAATCGTGAGTAAATTGAGAAAAGGAGTCTGTCGATGATGACGCACAGTAATTTCATTGTGTTTCTTCTTTATTTAATTTTCTGTTATTTTGCTTCTTCTGAAACGGGTGAAGTTAGAGTTGCTGCTTTAAATTTAAACGGAGCTCGAGGTCGAAGGAAAAGAGCAGATTATTTTGAACTGAGTCAGCAAAGAAATATCGACGTTTTCCTCGTGCGAGAGACGCATAGTGACGACGTGAATAATGAAGTCGATTGGATGAAAGAATGGGATGGGCTTGCCATACTTGGTCACAATACTTCGTTAAGTGGAGGTGTCGCGGTACTTTTTAATAAGTCTTTCCGTCCACGTTCTCATGCCGTAGAAGAGTTGGTTAAAGGAAGACTTCTGAAGGTTAAAGCTGTGTTTGAAAATGATGTTTCTGTTGTCAGTTGTGTTTGCGCTCCTCCATTAGCTGTGGAGAGAACGGGGCTTTAGATCAGCTCGCTGATGTTCTTAGTAAATGTAACAGCAGTGATTTTCTTTTCTTGGGCGGGGATTTGAATTGCACTGCTGACGCTCTGGATCGTAATCATGTAGAACCGCACGCTGCCGCTCGTAAACG
Source organism: Cathorops aguadulce (assembly GCA_026122135.1). Lineage (NCBI taxonomy): Eukaryota > Metazoa > Chordata > Actinopteri > Siluriformes > Ariidae > Cathorops > Cathorops aguadulce. The sequence continues at coordinate 19,398,334 of JAPEIY010000025.1, read as the reverse complement.
TTTTATTGAATGAATTGAAGCTTATGAATTGATTGACACATGGAGAGCTTTTCACAAGAAACAGAGAATTTATTCGGACTCGCTGCTCTGATCGTTTCTGATCAATGGCGAGGCCGGATCGTATTTACTGTTTTAAGCGTTTCTTCAGTGCGTTTCGATCTTCTTTTATTCGCCCTGTTGGATTTTCAGATCATAGTATGGTCAGCTGTGTATTTTTCAAATTTGCTGTAAAATCAAAAAGTGCTTATTGGCATTTTAACAAGACGTTACTGGATGACAGTTTTTAGAGACGCGTTTAGTGTTTTTGGGACGGTTTTAAGTTGGAGAAATCTCTGTTTTCCTCTTTGCAGCGATGGTGGGATGGAGCCAAGGTGCAAATTAAACTTGTCAATATACTTCAGTGTCAGTAGAGGTTTAGCTAGATCCATGAAGATAATAGAAAATGAAATTTTACATTTACAAAATTTGGTGGATAATAATGGAAATTTGCAGCAAATAGATATTCTTAAAAGAAAAAAGAAGGAATTGGCTGATATGTTGGAAAGAAAACCCTCCGGGAGCATTGGTTCATTCAAGAATACAGAATGTATGTGAAATGGATGCTCCATTGAAATTTTTTTTTTTTTAAATTTGGAACAAAAAAATGGAAAGAAAAAGTTTATCCATGCTGTGCGCTCAGAGACAGGAGAACTGCTGACCAAGCCACCTGAAATCAGAAAACGTGCAAGATGCTTTTCTTCAGAGCTTTTCAAAAGCGCGTGGGTCAGAGAGCAGGAGGTGGAGGATGATCTCCTCAGTGGCCAAAGCTCTCAGAAGCTTCAGCAGAAGAGCTGGACGGATCCTTGTCACTGGAAGAGCTTCATGCCGCCCTGATGGGTGTGGAGAATGGACGTGCTCCTGGTATTGATGGTTTCCAGTGGAGTTTTATAAATGCTTTTGGTCAGCGGTGGGGAAAGATCTCCAAGACGTTTTGAACGACAGTATTAAGAGGGGGACGCTTCCTCTGAGTTGTCGGAGGGCGGTGTTGACCCTGTTACCAAAAAAAGGTGATCTGACTGACCTGAAGCAGTGGCGTCCAGTGTCTCTCTTATGCACGGATTTTAAAGTTCTTTCAGAAGCACTGGCTACCAGATTGGCAAAAGTGATGGGAGAAATTATAAACATTGATCAAACTTACTGCGTTCCTGAGCGATCCATTTCTGACAACATTGTCCTTATTAGAGACGTTATTGAAGTCTCTCGTAGAATGAATAAAGACGATGGCTTTGTTTTCATGGATCAAGAGAACGCATTTACCGAGTTGAACATAACTATTTATGGAGGGTGTTGGAGGCGTTTGGTTTTAACACGGTTTATTAGCAAGATTAAAGTGCTCTATTATGACATTGGCGGCACGGTGGTGTAGTGGTTAGCGCTGTCGCCTCACAGCAAGAAGGTCCTGGGTTCGAGCCCCGTGGCCGGCGA
>JAPEIY010000025.1:19177713-19190000 GCA_026122135.1 Cathorops aguadulce | reverse complement strand
TCATATTGAACCCTATGGATTAGGAATGGGATGTCACTTAAGCTCATATGTGAGTCAAGGCAGGTGAGTGAATACTTTTGGCAATATAGTGTATGTAGTCATGAGAATGTCTACACAGTCAATTCCATTCCTTATTATTTACAGGCCCCCCAGGGCCATATTCTGAATTTCTTTCTGAATCTGTGGATTTCATCTCAGACCTGGTTATTTCCTCCAAGCCTTCATTGTTGAAGACTGGAATATTTTGATAACTCCAAAGACTCTTTAAAAACAGTGTTTATGTCCATTTTAGATTTAGTAGGGGTTAATTAGAATGTCATAGGATCTACTCATAATGGTCACACTCTAGAGCTAATACAAACATTCAGGTTAAATATAGAAAATGTAGGTCACTCTTCCACAGTCAGAAGCTATCTCAGATCATTATTTCATCTTATTCAAAATATCTCTGAGCAATAATATATGTACCTTGCCAGGCTACTGTGTCAAATGTACATTCACAGCAACTACTTTACAAAGCTTTATAACTTGTCTCCCAGAGTTATCAACTTTAATTGGATCACCATCAGACCCCACAGAACATGTTCAGGCAACTGAATGTTTAGAGTCAATATTCTGCTATACTTTCTATAACGTAGCTCCATTTAAAAGAAAAATGATTAGAGAGAAAAAAATTATCTCCCTGGTATAATGATTACATATGCACCTTAAAACAGACCACTCAAAAAATAGAATGTAAATGTCAAACAAAATGAGTTTGACAATTAGCATGGAAGGAGAGCCTTCTGAAGTATAGAAAAGATCAACATTTCTCTCCACCCTAATACAGAAAAACAAAAATAATCTGAGATTCTTTTTTGAATACTGTAGCAAAATTAACTAATATAATGACCATAAAACACATGCACACCTGCAATATATAGTAGGAACAACTTCATGAATGTTTTCCAGTGACAAAATTTAAAATATGACAAAAATTCAAACTACTAATTTAAGTATCCCTGTAATTAAATATAACTATCAGATCAGCAAATAGAATGATTTATTCCACTTAGAGAAATCAAATTTATTTAATTAATCTCCACATCAAAATCTTCAAATTGTGCATTAGGTCCCTTACCTACATGACCCTTCAAAAAGAGACCAGAAGCAATTGAACCTCTTCTCCAAAATAACATTCTTCCATTAGAATTGGCTATGTACCTAATTCCTTAAACAAGCAGTTATAAAACCCCCGATTTAAAAAAAACAACAACACACACACACACACACACACACACGAACCTTGACCCTTGTCAGCTGTCCAATCATAGGCCAATATCAAACCTCCCCTTTATCTACAAAATCCTGCAAAAAGCTTTGGCACATCAGTTATGCTCATATCTGCATAGGAATAACATCCATGAAATGCATCAGTCAGGATTTCAACCTCATCATAGCACAGAGACAGCACTGGTTAAAGTAATAAATGACCAACTGTTGGCATCTGATTAGGGCTGTGGGAGTTAAGGGAATGGCCCTCTCCTGGCTCAGATCTTATTTAACTGATTACTATCAGTTTGTTGATGTAAATGGTGATTTTTCTATGTATACTAAGGTAATGTTTGGTGTCCCACAAGGTTCTGTCTGTCTGGTGTCCCAGTCTGTCTCTGGGTAATATTACTCATAAATATTAGTTTCCACTGTTATGCTAATGACACACAGTTGTATGATTTTGCAATGCTAGATGAGAGACACCAGCTTAATAAAATTGAGGAATGTGTAAAGGTAATTAGACACTGGATGCTTATTAACTTACTTCTGCTTAACTCTGACAAGACAGAGGTACTTTAATGATACTTTGCAGGAAATTACATGTTACAGCAGCATCAACCATACTCAGGATTCATTCATCAACCATACTCAGGACAGGAATAATAAATTATAAAAAAAAAAAAACAGGATCTATCTACATAAAGTTCACAAGCTTATAGAGATGCTAAAATTTAAAAATTAAGCTAAAATAGTAGTTCTAACCATAAATACAATAAATAAACTAACAACAAGTAAAAATCTGGGGTATTAAGTGCTGGAATGCTAAAGTGCTGGAGTTTATTACACATTGAAGAGCTTGATGGCAGCTGGCAAGAAAGATGTTCTATAGTGTTCAGTCTTACGTCTTGGTGGGATCAGCCTGCCACTGAAGGTACTCTCCTGAAACACCTCCAGGGCATGAAGTGGGTGCAAGTCATTATTCACTATTGCGTTCATCTTTCTTAGCATCCTCATTTCAGCCACCTGCTCAACCCAGTCCTGAGGGGCACCAATGGTGGTACTCGCCTTTTTTAATCAGTTTATTGACTCTGTTTCTGTCTGATGTGCAAGCACTAACCACCCAGCACACCACACCAAAAAACAAAGCACTGGCCACCACAGCATTATAGAAGGTGCACAGCAGTAGTTTACGGATATTAAAATAACGCAACCATCTTAAATATAGTCTTCTTTGCCCCTTCTTGTAGACTGCCTCTGTGTGGCTTGACCAGTCCAACTTGTTATCCAGCTGTACCCCAAGGTATTTGTAGCTGAGGACTTGCTCCACCTCAGTTCTGAATATGAAGACAGGATCAGGTTTGGGCCTCTTCCTCCTAAAATCAAAGACCATTTCTTTGATCTTTGAGGTGTTTAGCCTCAGGTGGTTGTGCTTGCTCCAGTCCACAAAATCCCTTATTATGCCCCTGTATTCTCCCTCACAACCTCACCTAATGCAGTCCACAACAGCAGAGTCATCAGAAAATTTCTGAAGAAAACAGGTGTTCGAGCTGCATTGAAAGTCAGCTGTGTACAGGGTAAACAAAAAAAGGTGACAAGACAGTTCCCTGCGGGGCTCCTGTGCTGCACAGGACAGTTTCCAAAACACAGTTTGGGAGCTGCACATATTGAGGCCTGGCAGTAAGATAAGTCCACCACCCAGGAAACAAGCTCTGCCACCATCTGCATTCTCCTCAGCTTCTCAGCCAACAGCTTCAGTTGAATTGTGTTGAAAGCACTTGAGAAATCAAAAAACAATTTTTACAGCTGCATCTGATGTGTTGAGATAAGTGGAGACCCTCTGAAGCATGTAAATGAGGGCATCATCAACACCAATGTTGGGTTGGTAAGTAAACTGTAAGGGATTGGTGAATGTTTTACTTTGGGCCTGATGTAGGATGGAACCAGTTTCTCAAAAGTTTTCATGAGGTGAGAAGTTAAAGCTATGGGGTCTATAGTCCCCAGGGCCAGTCGGATGTTTCTTTTTGGGGACAGGGACCAGACATGATGTCTTCGACATAGTGGGAATCCTCTGCTGCTGCAAACTCAGGTTAAACAAGTAAGCAAGGATTTCACACAGCTGAGTGGAGCAGGATTTTAAAAGTCTGGGGCTTATCCCATCAGGTGTGTTTCAAAGTGCCTCCTGAGCATAAAATCCGCGGGCCATCTTGTGACACGTTTGACCTCCAAACAGGTATGTGGTTTGAGAAGACCTTGTGGCAGTAGTAGGGCATACCATGATTGTATAAGGACTACTGCTACTGCTGTCTGCTTCGCTGCTTGGGGTACTGCTGTTGCTGCTGTTTGGGCTGCTATTGCTTGGCTACTCTTGCTTGGGTTTCTGCTGCGGGTTAGCGCTGCTGGTGCTGCTTGGGGGCGGGGCGTCTGGGATGCGATTACTACAAGACTGAGTTTTATTTATTTTATGGATTTGGACTTTGGACTTGGACATATTAAAGAAAAGGTTTTAAAACAATATTAATAAAAATTTATTGACTTGAATTCCCTGCTTCTGTTATCATTTCGTTGCCTGCCACATTCCTATTGTCTTTTGGGTTGCCTGGTCACGGGCAGGAAAATTAGTAACAAATTATTAGACCATTGACATGTGTGACATTTTTGGCATAGTCAGCAGGATCGGAATGTGGCTGGTTAACGAAGTGATCACGGCTGGGATTTTTATTTAAAAAAAATAAAATAAAATAAAAAAACACTTTTGTAGGATTGGTTGTTTTTTGTTTTTAGCTTTTGTTGGTAGTGCATTTAACTTGTTCATCATGATGCCCATTTTTGCCGGGGCACCATGGGTCCGCAAATTCGATGGATCCTCACAAGGTTTGAAACTGTCTGAATGGCGTGAACAAATCTCCAGTCTAATTTCTGTTTATGCAGTCAATGAAGCTCAAGGTGTTAGTTTGGTGTTGGGGGCTTTACATGGTAATGCTAAACATGAAATTTTAGTCCTAGATGAGGAGGACCGGGATAAGGTTGAAAAAATCTTCACTGAACTAGCTAAACTGTATGGGGATAAGCTGCCTTTGTCTGTGTTAAGGTCTAAATTTTTCAGTTGCCGTCAACAGCCAAATGAATCTTTAAGAGCATACGCCCTGCGCCTGTGAGAGCTACACTGCCAAATCGAGGAGAGGGATGGGGATGGCACCCCCTCTGACGAACAACTTCGAGACCAGCTACTTCTCGGCTTAAAAGAAGGTAGCTTGTGTCATGCTTTGAAAACTTATGTCCGCAGGAATCCTGAGGAGGAATTCGCAGCCGTTTACAAGGAGGCGCCTTTGCTGGAAGAAGAACACCAACTGGATGATCAGGAGGCTACGTGCGCCCGAGTAGGTGAGTCCCATGTCCCCCCTCATAACACCAAAGACAAAAACTGGAAACAGACCCTCAAGGAGGAGTTGCTGGGTGACTTAAAAGCTCAGTTAAAAGAAATGACCCAGGAGCTCTGGAATGAAAGAAGGGCCATACCGAATAACCCGTCTTATGAAAGAAGGCCCATGTCAAGCTACCCACTATACGAAAGAAGACGAACTCAGTCGCAGTCACGCTTCATGTGGGACGTGGAGGGTCAGCCCATCTGCCATCGCTGTGGGCAATCTGGACACATTGGGCGTCAATGCCACAGCCGCTCCGAATCCCAGCCGGCTTTAAACGAGCCAGCCCTGCCGCTGAGGTCCAAGCAGCAGGGCCGGTGACTGAACGAAATGTAACAAGGGCCAAGTGTGCTTTCCTGGGGCAGTGTCTGACGGTTCCTGTTCGTATTAATGGCTGTACTCTGCAGGGGTTGCTAGACACTGGGTCCCAGGTCACACTCATGGATCAGAGACTGTTTAACAAACATTTTGCCCACCAGGTGGGCCTAGACTCAGGACATTTTCTAACACTGAAAGCGGCTAATGGGTTAGATATTCCCTATGTGGGTTATGCTACCCTTGACTTTGTCATAGAAGGGGTCCAGGTGCCAGACCGGGGGGTTGTAATTGTAAGACCGGGTGGGCTAACCAATGAATTAATTATTGGAATGAATGTGATCAGTGCATGTTGGGATGCTGTGTTTCGGAGATCTCACCCCTTTCTGTCTTCCCAAAACCACACCCGAGCCCAACAGGCCTGGACCCAAGCCTTTGCTGTCTGCCAACGAACCACGGTCATGGAACAGGAGGAGCCAGTGACATATGTCTGGCCAGCAGCTCGAGGAGGGATTTGCCTGCCAGCCTGCAGTGAGGTTCTCATCTGGGCCCGAATCTGGTGGAACCGATGTGATGCCCCCTACCTCGCCTTGGTCGAGGCAATACCAGAGACTCACTCCTTCGGGATAGCACAATCAGTGGTGGAGGTGAGGAATGGGAGATTCCCTGTACGTTTATGCAACCTTAACCCCTTTGCTGTACCCCTAGGATGGCATCAGAAGCTGGCCTAGCTATGCCGGGTGGACAGCACTGCGATCCATGGCCGGCGTGACCTGTCTCTGACAGCCAATGATGAGGGAGTTGTTGAGGTTCGGGTGGTTGAAGCAGCCGACGAGGAACCACCATCCCACGCCTTTGATCTTGCCAGCCAGAGTGATCTCACCGAACAACAACAAGGTGAGCTCAGTGCTCTACTCTCAAAATGGAAGATGCTGTTTGCTAAGGTGGAAGCAGACTTTGGCAGGACGGAGGCAGTGCAACACCGTATCCCTACAGGAACAGCCGCACCAATTAGGGAGCGGTTTCAGCCCTTACCACCAGCTATGTATAGAGAGATGCGGTCACTCTTAGCAGACATGCTGGAAAAGGATGTCATCCGCGAAAGTGCGAGCCCCTGGTCAAGCCCAATAGTCATGGTGCGTAAGAAGTCTGGTGATTGGCGTTTCTGTGTAGATTACCGCAAGTTAGATGCAGTTACCCACAAAGACTCTTTCCCGCTACCCAGAATCGAGGAGACACTGACCACTCTGGCTAAGGCAGAGTGGTTCTTGACTTTAGATCTCACAAGCGGTTATTGGCAAGTGGAGGTCCACCCCGACGATCGAGAGAAAACCGCCTTCTCTACACCGCTGGGCTTGTATGAATTCAATCTCATGGCCTTTGGCCTGTGCAATGCCCCAGCGATGTTTCAATGTCTTATGCAACATTGTCTGAGTGGGCTTACAGTAGAGGCGGTGCTAGTTTATCTAGATGACATCATTGTGTACTCCCCCGACTTTGCCATGCACCTTAACAATCTAGAGCAGGTCTTCCAACGCCTTCACAAACATGGACTAAAATTGCATGCTGACAAATGCAACTTCTTGCAGCCACAGGTCAACTTCCTGGGCCATGTTGTCACCCGCCAGGGAGTCAAGCCTGACCTGGCTAAGATCGAAGCGGTCCAGAACTATCCGGCCCCCACCAACATCCGTGAAGTCTGGGCCTTTCTAGGACTAGCTGGCTACTACCGCCACTTTATTGCCGGCTTTGCAAAAATAGCCCGGCCCCTCAACTCCCTTCTCACTGGTGTCCCTGCAACAAAGAAGACAGGAACTCGCCCAATACAGTGGACCATAGAATGCCAGGATGCGTTCCAAAAATTGAAGACTGCATTGACTCAGGCCCCAGTGTTGGCGTATGCTGACTTCGCGCTCCCCTTCCGCCACTATACCGATGCCAGTAATCACGGGCTGGGTGCGGTGCTGGCGCAGGTGCAGGAAGGGGTGGAGCATGTGGTGGCATACGCCAGCCGTAGTTTACACCCCACTGAATGAAACGATTCCAACTACAGTTCCTTCAAATTGGGATTGCTAGCGTTAAAATGGGCCATCACAGAAAAATTTAAGAGCTATTTGATGGGATCCAAGTGTCTAGTGTTCACCGACAATAACCCCGTCGCACACATCCAGACAGCTTGGCTGGGTGCAACCGAGCAGCGGTGGGTCAGCCAACTAGCAGCTTACGATTTTGAAGTGAAATACCGACCAGGCAAAGAAAACAGCAATGCAGATTCCCTGTCTAGGGCCCTGGCTCCAACCTCTCCTGTCGAGCTGGCGAGGGTGTGCATGTTAGCGGCTGAACCCTCACCCTCAGCCAAACCTGAAGTGGACCTGTCCCATCTGGAGTGGAGTTCAGCACAACAGGAGGACCCCAACCTCAGACGCCTGATCCGGTATGTCCTTTCCAATAGTGCACCGTCACCATCAGAACGACAAACATTGCCCCCTACTGTTATGCTACTGCTCAGACAGAGGGACCGCCTGACCTTGCATAATGGAGTCCTGTATCGCAGCTTGACTCACCCCAAAATGCAATAATTTATGTTCCAGGTTGTCTGCCCAGCTGCCAGGAAACAGGAAGTTTGGGAGAAGTACCATCAAGCAACAGGGCACGCTGGAGTGGAGCGAACACTTGCCATCATCCATCAGCACTTCTACTGGGCCCAAATGGAAAAAGAGGTATGTCAAATGCACCACAACTGTGTCACATGCAACCTTCAGAAGGATAAAGATATGCCCAAAGCTCCACTTCAGCCAATACCAGTATCTTTCCTGCTAGAAGTAGTGGCTATGGATTTTCTATCTCTGGGGCAGACCACAAGATGCCTACCAGAATATTCTAGTCTTGACTGATTTGTTTACCCGCTACTCCTGGGCGATACCCACCCATGACCAAACTGCAACCACCACAGTGAAAGCACTGTGGTCTTCAGTCATCCTCCCCTTTGGGTGTCCCATGAGGCTGCACGCTGACCAGGGGCCCAATTTCGAGTCTGCTGTTATGCCGCAACTTTGTGACCTTTATGGGGCATCCAAAAGCCGAACGACCCCATACCACCCTGCCGGTAATGGCAGGGTGGAACGCATGAATCAGACCTTGCTAGACATGTTGCGTGGACTAACTGTTGAAAACCAGGCCCGATGGCACCAATACCTCCCTGAGCTCCTGCAGGTGTATAATAATACACCTCACAGCAGTACTGGATTTGCTCCATCTTACCTCATGTTTGGCAGGCACCTCCGACTCCCTGTGGATATGTCTCTTGGTGTTGACCAACCCTTATCCACTTATAGCCGGGGGGACTGGGTCACTGAACATCACCAAAGACTAACCTATGCCTTTCAGTTAGCTCAGCAGAAGATGACTTCGGCAGCAGCTCAGTATAAGCAGTACTACGACCGACAGGCAAGGGCAGCCCCCCTAGTGCCAGGTGAGAGGGTTTGGCTCAGAAACTGCAATAAGCAGGGCCATGGTAAACTTTGTAGCCAATGGCATTCTGAACCATATGTAATCATTGAATGTGTGGGCAATACAGGGTTGGTGTATAAGGTGAAACAGGAAAAGGGGGAGCAAGTTAAAACTCTTCATAGAAATGCATTAAAACCTTGCCATACAGTGTTGAATGATGTGTCTGAGTGTTTAGATAAGCCTACCCCACCAGAACAGATTCAAACAGAGGTCCCATTCTGGGGATTTTGGACCCAACAACCGCCTCCAGCAGCAGCCCCGCCTGCAGCTTCATCAACACTCATTCCATCAAATAATGGACTCCAGACCTCCGGAGCCAGCGGCTCCCCCCGCCACGCCGTGCAGGAACCCCTTCGACGCTCTACACGACCAAATCTGGGACAGCCACCAACACGCCTCTCCCTGTGAGTTACACTCTTTTGTCAGGGACTGACAATGGCAAAGCCAGGGGGTGTGTGGTTTGAGAAGACCTTGTGGCAGTAGTAGGGTGTACCATGATTGTACAAGGACTATTAACATTGTCAGGGACTGACAAAGGAAAAGCCTGGGAGGGTGTCACATGTGTGATAGTTTGATTTTTTTATTATGGGTTGCTGTGTTATTTTTATCAGAGTGGCTTTGCAGTGTTGTGTGTTTTGTTACTTGTGATTTCACGTTGTTGTTGCAGTGCGTCACGCCTCCCGGTGCTCCCAATGCCATCGATAATGATTTTCAATGGACCAATTAATCTCCGTCAATTGTGGGGAGCTGGACTTGATTTGGGGACAGGTGTGTGCGGGGAGCATGTTTTCCCTTTATATCTTCCTACAGGCACTGCACAAGGACGGAGGGCGAATCAGGCCGGCCAGATGAGAGGATGGAAGAAACGCACTGTGCAGAGCTTTATCGATAAGATCACGACGAGAGAGTTCCTTGGCTGCCGTCATAGATATAGTGCACACCACCTCTATGGGCCACAGGCTTTGTCTGTGCCCAGCCAAAGTAAGTAGTCTTGATTCATCGACTTGACTACTTGTTGGCTTCTTTGCTCGCACCGTTCGCTGCCGCGTTGTTTCCTCTGTTGCAGTGTCTGGCGATCGGCGGTTCTGCCCTCTCTCTGCCTGCGTCTGGGTGCCTACTGTATGCTGCTCTGCTCCTGCGGTTGATGTGCCTCTGCTTGCCTGCCGGTGCCCTCGCTGACTGCCTGCCTGTCGCTGCTTCGCTGCTTGGGCTACTGCTGTTTGCTTCGCTGCTTGGGGTACTGCTGTTGCTGCGGTTTGGGCTGCTATTGCTTGGCTACTCTTGCTTGGGTTTCTGCTGCGGGTTAGCGCTGCTGGTGCTGCTTGGGGGTGGGGCGTCTGGGATGCGATTACCACAAGACTGAGTTTTATTTATTTTATGGGTTTGGACTTTGGACTTGGACATATTAAATAAAAGGTTTTAAAACAATATTAATACAAATTTATGGACTTGAATTCCCTGCTTCTGTTATCATTTCGTTGCCTGCCACATTCCTATTGTCTTTTGGGTTGCCTGGTCATGGGCAGGAAAATTAGTAACAAATTATTAGACCATTGACACGTGTGACATTTTTGGCGTAGCCAGCAGGATCGGAATGTGGCTGGTTAACGAAGTGATCATGGCTGGGATTTTTATTTAAAAAAAAGAAAAAAAACCCCACTTTTGTAGGATTGGTTGTTTTTTTGCTTTTAATTTTTGTTGGTAGTGCATTTAACTTGTTCATCATGATGCCCATTTTTGCCGGGGCACCATGGGTCCCCAAATTCGATGGATCCTCACAAGGTTTGAAACTGTCTGAATGGCTTGAACAAATCTCCAGTCTTCTGTTTATGCAGTTAATGAAGCTCAAGGTGTCAGTTTGGTGTTGGGGGCTTTACATGGTAATGCTAAACGTGAAATTTTAGTCCTAGATGAGGAGGACCGGGATAAGGTTGGAAAAATCTTCACTGAACTAACTGAACTAGCTAAACTGTATGGGGATAAGCTGCCTTTGTCTGCGTTAAGGTCTAAATTTTTCAGTTGCCGTCAACAGCCGAATGAATCTTTAAGAGCATATGCCCTGCACCTGCGAGAGCTACACCGCCAACTCGAGGAGAGGGATGGGGATGGCGCCCCTTCTGACGAACAACTTTGAGACCATCTGCTTCTCGGCTTAAAAGAAGGTAGCTTGTGTCGTGCTTTGAAAACTTATGTCCGCAGGAATCCCGAGGAGGAATTCACAGCCGTTTACAAGGAGGCGCTGTTGCTGGAAGAAGAACACCAACTGGATGATCAGGAGGCTACGTGCGCCCGAGAAGGTGAGTCCCATGTCCCCCCTCATAACACCAAAGACAAAAACTGGAAACAGACCCTCAAGGAGGAGTTGTTGGGTGACTTAAAAGCTCAGTTAAAAGAGATGACCCAGGAGCTTTGGAATGAAAGAAGGGCCATACCGAATAACCGGTCTTACGAAAGAAGGCCCATGTCAAGCTACCCACTATACGAAAGAAGACGGACCCAGTCGCAGTCACGCTTCATGTGGGATGCGGAGGGTCAGCCCATCTGTCACCGCTGTGGGCAGTCTGGACACATTGGGCATCAATGCCGCAGCCGCTCCGAATCCCAGCCGGCTTTAAACGAGCCAACCCTGCCGCTGAGGTCCAAGCAGCAGGGCCGGTGACTGAACGAAATGTAACAAGGGCCAAGCGTGCTTTCCTGGGGCAGTGTCCGACGGTTCCTGTTCTTATTAATGGCTGTACTCTGCAGGGGTTGCTAGACACTGGGTCCCAGGTCACACTTATGGATCAGAGACTGTTTAACAAACATTTTGCCCACCAGGTGGGCCTAGACTCAGGACATTTTCTAACACTGAAAGCGGCTAATGGGTTAGATGTTCCCTATGTGGATTATGCTACCCTTGACTTTGTCATAGAAGGGGTCCAGGTGCCAGACCGGGGGGTTGTAATTGTAAGACTGGGTGGGCTAACCAATGAATTAATTATTGGAATGAATGTGATCGGTGCATGTTGGGATGCTGTGTTTCGGAGATCTCACCCCTTTCTGTCTTCCCAAAACAACACCCGAGCCCAACAGGCCTGGACCCAAGCCTTTGCTGTCTGCCAATGAACCACGGTCGTGGAACAGGAGGAGCCAGTGACATATGTCTGGCTAGCAGCTTGAGGAGGGATTTGCCTGCCGGCCCGCAGTGAGGTTCTCATCTGGGCCCGAATCCGGTGGAACCGAGGTGACGCCCCCTACCTCGCCTTGGTCGAGGCAATACCAGAGACTCATTCCTTCAGGATTGCACAATTACTGGTGGAGGTGAGGAATGGGAGATTCCCTGTACGTTTATGCAACCTTAACCCCTTTGCTGTACCCCTAGTACGGCTTCAGAAGCTGGCCCGGCTATGCCGGGTGGGCAGCACTGCGATTCATGGCCGGCGTGACCTGTCTCTGACAGCCAATGATGCAGGAGTTGTTGAGGTTTGGGTGGTTGAAGCAGCCGATGAGGAACCACCATCCCATGCCTTTGATCTTGCCAGCCGGAGTGACCTCACCAAACAACAACAAAGTGAGCTCGGTGCTCTACTCTCAAAATGGAAGATGCTGTTTGCTAAGGGGGAAGCAGACTTTGGCAGGGTGGAACGCATGAATCAGGCCTTGCTAGACATGTTGCGTGGACTAACTGTTGAAAAGCAGGCCCGATGGCACCAATACCTCCCTGAGCTCCTGCAGGTGTATAATAATACACCTCACAGCAGTACTGGATTTGCTCCATCTTACCTCATGTTTGGCAGGCACCTCCGA
>JAPEIY010000025.1:19037601-19051185 GCA_026122135.1 Cathorops aguadulce | reverse complement strand
GTCCAGGGTGTACCCCGCCTTTTGCCCGTAGTCAGCTGGGATAGGCTCCAGCTTGCCTGCGACCCTGTAGAACAGGACAAAGCAGCTTGAGATAATGAGAGGAGATGAGATGATAATAATAATGATACCATACCTTGAAATTGCTTGGATTGAAGTAAACTTTTATTTACCTTCTGTTGTGTGTTTTGTATATTTTTAAATACACTATACATTACTAGTGGCATATATGGTAATTAATTTAATATATTTACTTTTATGGGTCTAAAATATTTATTTGAGGTCGCCTACAATTTGAGTCTATAAATCTAAACTATGTACCCATATCAGAGATTTTTATGTTGTCTTTAATTAATGTTAACCTGAAGCAGTTGCAGAATCGGTCTACAGGGCACTCAGTGAGGAAAATCCCACTTTTTATGCAATGCATGATCAAAATACATGAAAACCAGAAATGACATGACATGAGCTGTTTTAATGATATTTTCACCGCCGAACTGAAAATGTTTTCTTCTTAGAAATCTGGTCACCTTACCTAAAGCTCATGTATTAGAATGTTTTACTGATGGCATTAACAGCTTTTCCACTATCCAGACAGATTTGTACAACAGAAATCTGTGGCCTAGGGTTCAGATATTTTCTTATGTTCAAAAAAATGTTTTCACAATATGCTATACCAGCTATAATCGTCTATTTCATTTAACACATTCTATACAAAAACAGTCAAAAGATATTTGTTTGATATTACCTTGAGTCGATCCACTTCAGCTTTTGAGCATGTAGCATGATAAGACAGCATCTGAGGGCATAGATGGTAAATATATATATAAAGCATCGCTCCATGAACTAGATATCCAACACATCGCTGATCTAACATGTATAAAGTATAAAAATTCTGCTTACATCCAGAGCCACGGACTGTTTGGCCCAAGCTTTCTTCACTTGGTTGTACATCATTGTATTGTTGATGCCAAGGCCACAGAAAATAACAAAGGCCTGTGACAAACACAATGAGTGATTATTATAATTATATAATTATCCATTATCTTCAGAAATAAACAATTAATAGTACAGCAAAACTCACACCTCAAATAATCTTTGATCTGCATCATTAAACGTCTTCCTGTCTAAGCGATTAAGAATCTGGGCAACACCTTGAAAAATTGAGAGAGTTTTTAGATGTAAAGCATTTCATAGACTTGGCTCATAGCTCACTTGCTCACTAACTCATGTTTGACAGGCAAAATATTGTCCACAAGGTGGCGCTCTTATTCAAATAGCTTTTGTCTGTGTGATTGTTGGAAGTGAGCAACTGACATTAATTTACGCATATTTAATGCTGGTGTACACACCCCATACAATTTTACTGTTGCTGCATGTGTACTACAGGAAATTAACTATCATTACAGCCATGTGGTGCAGGTACAAATGGATCAGATACAGCAATGTTGCTGGGTTTTATAAACACCTTAATGTCACTACAGTGTTGAGAAACAGCACACCAACCAAACATATCCAGCTAACTGCAGTGCTGTGATCAGACACCGGTAGTGATTGACACTGGATGATGATTAACACAAACTGCTAATGGAAAAAGATGAGTGTAATTCTAACTGTAATCTGTAAGATGGACCCAGCAATAAATAGTTGATTTATCTTATAAAGTATAAAGTAAGGATACAGAATACTTAAAAACCAAAGTACTGCTGCAGTACCTGATACACTCATATGCAGTAAAAAGTTAAGCTTTGAATCAAAGTATTTTAAAAATGTCATAGTAGCAGTAACACATGGGGTGACATGGTGGCACAGTGGTTAGCATTATAACCTCACAGCAAGAAGGTTCTGGGACTGAACCTTGTAGTCAGCTGGGTCTTTTCTCTGTGGAGTTTCTTCCCAAAGAAAGCAGATTCGGTCAACTGGCTACTCTAAATTGCCCATCGGTGTGAATGTGAGTGTGAATGGTTGTTCGTCTCTGTATTAGCCCTATGGTAGATTGGCAACCTTTCGGGGGATCTACCCCACCTATTGCCCAAAGTCAACTAGGCCCAAAGTCAACTGGCCCAAACTAGGCCCAAAGTCAACTGGCCCAAACTAGGCCCAAAGTCAACTGGCCCAAACTAGGTCCAAAGTCAACTGGCCCCCTCTTCCCCTGTGGCCCTGATGGATAAGTGGTATAGATAATGAATGGATGGAACAATATTGTTTTCCACTGATGGATACAGTATGGTAATAGACCCCTTGCACTAACGTTAGCAACTGTAGCTACCCTTGCTCTGGGGACAAGTGAACTTTATTTACATACTGAAGACAAGCGATATTGAAGATGCCAGACAACTGTAGTTCAAAGAAAACTACAGCTTTACTACTGGCTTACTTGAATAATCTAAGTCAGAAAGAAGCAAAGGATAGATATACACAGAAATTAGAGTTTACTAGTGGTTATGATCTGTACAAAATTCCTCGAAGTGATTGGAGTGACGATGGAGATTTGTGGCCTAGCGTTACCTACGTAGATGTTGGAATGTGCCTTCTCACTGCATTTTCTCTGTTTTAATTTAAAAAACCTTGTCATTTGCTGGAAGAGAAGAGCAGGGAGGATTGAGAATCAAATGGCTATTTTTTTTACACTTGATGATAAAACTTGTAGTGTCCTAGCAACCATTGCAAAGACGCGTACAAAAAGCCCCAAAATGCTACTTACCTGGGCAAAACCGATACAGGATTTATCTTGTAGTGTCCTGATCCCCAGATCTTTAACCCAGCCACATATAAAGAGTTGTACACCTCCATGCTCTGCCAGGTTTTCATCTGTTTGTCTGTGTAGAATGATGTCTGCAGCACCAGGTAGTTTGAGATGTCGGGGAACTCAACGGATGGATAACTTTTCAAATAATTGGAAAAATCCTTCTTTGTTAACATGTAAGGATCTATCCCATTGCAAAGAGCAACTTTCTGAAGGTTTCTTGACTGTGCATTGACCTCTAAACTGTGAAAACAGTCAGAGACAGTTTCACTAGCTCTTTACATAACAGCAACCAGATCAGTTTGTCTGACTATCACTTCATTCACCGGAAGTAAACTCGCCAGCAAAAGTCACATGACTGAATACAGCCTATATTCTATTCCAGGTTAACCACTCGCAAAGAATGACTGAAAAACCTCTAGCTCAGTGGATTGTCAGTGAAAAAATACAAAGATGTGGCTACACACTGTGATTATATGGTTGTCCCCCAGGAGAAATTATCATATGATGCATGATGTCACATGCAAGAGGTCTATTGTATATCTACAAAGTTGACTAATATGATGGGTTTACTTGATAGCCAATGAGAGCAAGCAGATGGTATGTCCATCCATCCATCCATCCATCATCTGTAGCTGCTTATCCTATACATGTTTGCAGGCAAGCTGGAG
Organism: Cathorops aguadulce; assembly: GCA_026122135.1. NCBI lineage: Eukaryota > Metazoa > Chordata > Actinopteri > Siluriformes > Ariidae > Cathorops > Cathorops aguadulce. The sequence goes on along the minus strand of JAPEIY010000025.1, from coordinate 19,047,771 downwards.
CCTATCCCAGCTGAATATGGGCGAGAAACGGGGTACACCCTGGACAAGTCACCAGATCATTGCAGGGCTGACACATAGAGACACACAACCATTCACACCTGCGGTCAATTTAGAGCCACCAGTTAATCTAACCTGCATGTCTTTGGACTGTGGGGGAAACTGGAGCACCTGGAGGAAACCCACACGGACACAGGGAGAACATGCAAACTCCACACAGAAAGGCCCTTGTTGGCTGCTGGGCTCAAACCCAGGACCTTTTTGCTCTGAGGCGACAGTGCTAACCACTACACCACCATGCGGCCTCAGACAGTATGTCAACATAATAAACAACCATATGTGCATGCATGGATTAATCATAATGCAGGAAACTCACCAATTATTTGATGGGTTCTGTTCCAAATGGGGACACACAGCACTGACCTGATGTGAAATCCTGAGGCCTGGTCAGCCTGTGAAGAAATACACACACACACACACACGCACACACACACACACACACGTGTGTGTGTGTGTATGCTTATGGATTGAAATTAAAATGAATACTTATTGCCTTTTCTCCTCTGGTGTGAAGCAAAAAAAGTGTGGGTTATTAGTTGAAATTATTTACCTACAGAATGCCATTCATTTCGATTTCTGATTGTTATTTGGGTTAGTCTTTAGTACAACATATAATGACTTCACTTTGAGGTTGTAGTAAACAGAATGTACTTTCTGGTAAATTTAAGTACAGCTGGAAGGATTTGGTATTAAATACAGATCACTGTAGAAAAAAAACCTATTCAGAGTATGAGAGTGTGAAAGGCCCCTGAAATAGCAAATTAAAGGCAATATATGTGGAGGCATATCAGTGTTGCAGTGTTATACACGAGTGACAATTTGGACACAGAATAGCTTGGCTAATAGAAGTGAGCTATTATACAGTAGCATAATCAACTCCCATATACTTCCCATATACTAGTGCATCACAAAAAATTACAATATCGTAAAATTATTCATTTTTTGTAATTTAATTCAAAAAGGTAAACTTTGATATATTCTATATTCATTACACGTAAAGTGAAATATTTCAAGCCTTTTTGTTGTTTGTTTTAATTTTGAGGATTATGACTTATAGCTCATGAAAATCAGATATCCAGTATCACAAATTATTAGGATATTTCCTAAGAACAATCAAAAAAGGATTTACAATACAGAAATGTCCAACTGCTGAAAAGTAGGTTCATTTATACACTTAGTACTTGACTTGGGCTCCTTTACAATAACTACTGCATCAATGCGGCGTGGCATGGAGGCGATCAGCCTGTGGCACTGCTGAGGTGTTACTAAAGCCCAGGTTGCTTTGATGGCGGCCTTCAGCTCGTCTGTATTTTTGGGTCGGGTGCTTCTCATCTTCCTCTTGACAATACCCCATAGATTCTCTACGGAGTTCAGGTCAAGCGAGTTGGCTGGCCAATCAAGCACAGTAATATTATGGTCAGCAAACCATTTGGTAGTAGTTTTGGCACTGTGAGCAGGTGCTAAGTCCCACTGGAAAAGGAAATCGGCAACTCCATAAAGCTTGCTAGCAGATGGGAGCATGAAGTGCTCCACAATCTCCTGGTAGACGGCTACATTGACTCTGGACTTGGGAACACACAGTGAACCAACACCAGCAGATGACATGGCACCCCAAATCATCACAGACTGTGGAAACTTCACAATGGACTTCAAACACCTTGGATTCTATGCCTTTCCACTCTTCCTTAAGACTCTAGGACATTGATTTCCAAATTAAATGCAAAATTACTTCATCTGAATCGAGGACTTTGGACCACTAAGCAACAGTCCAGTTCTTTCTCTCCTTCACCCAGGTAAGATGCTTCTGACGTTGTGTCTGGTTCAGGAATGGCTTGATATAAGGAATGTGACAGTTGTAGTCCCTTTCCTGAATGGCATCTGTGCATGGTGGCTCTTGATGCACTGAAACCAGCCTCAGACCACTCCTTGTGAAGCTCTCCCAAATTCTGTGGTCATCCTTGTTTCTTGTGCACTTTTTCGAGCCAGCCTTTTTTTTATGTAGAACACTACATAAGCAAGGACTTCATTCATGGACACCTTGTCCATTCTTGATCAAGAAGCACACAAAATGTTGACTTGAATATGTATGAAGGAATATGCACAGGCCTTGGAAGTTTTATGGAGTGACGAAACTAAATGTGAACTGTATGAACCCATAGATCAACAGCATATCTGGCCTAATAATGGCAAGGTTTATGATAACACCATCCCCATGGTCGAGCACGGAGGTGGATCAGTCCTGTTGTGTGGAGTGGCGTGGAGTGGAGTAGAATAGAGTAGAGTCTTTTGGCTGGGTAGGAATTGTAGTATTCCAAGCTGAGCCACTCCTATTTTCAGTTGACTGTCATTTCAGGTTTCTGTGGGTTGTCTAATGCCCTGTGGTTATATACCATGGAATGGTCCTCCATGTTTGTCCAACTGTGCTTTGAATACATTAACATATGGCACTGTAACAACTGTCACAGGCAGGTTGTTCCACCAACATACTAAAGTTGCTAAATAAATACAGTCTTTTGTTGCTCTAGACAGTGTTCTTTTTCAGTTGTAGGCTATGCCCTCTTGTCTTGGTGTTTGTCTTCATTCCTGTTATGCATGCCTTTGTATCATATTTTTCATGTACATATTTGTAGGTGTTTATCGCCTGGTAAACTAATGTAGATAGCTTAAGAGCTTTCAGTCTGTCCTCATATGGAAGATCCTTCAGTCCAGGTACTCGTTTTGTGGCATGTCTCTGAACACTCAATCTGTTCCGCCAATTTCCACATGTAGGATGACCATATTGGGGTACCATACTCAAGATGTGGACATATCAGTGACTTGTACAGGAGAGAGAAGACATCTTTATCCACATATTCAAATGATCTCCACACAAGTCCTGCAATTTGGTTGGCTTTTGAGACTATACCTGCTATATGGTTCTCAAAACTGAGCTCATTGTCCACCAGAATCCCCAGACCTTTTTTCTGTTGTGTGAAGGCTAATGGCACCATTCTTGTTTTATCAGTCATGGTATATGTGTAGTCGGGATGCCCTGAACCAATTCGGATCACTGTACATTTGTCAGGGTGGAAGAACAACTGCCACTTTCCTGCCTAATCTTGTAGACTAGAAAGGTCTTGCTGTAGCAGTTCACATTCCCACTCGACTGCCTGGGTGGAACATCTTTGTGTCATCCGCAAATAATTTTAGGTGACTTGACACTACCTATGGCATGTCATTAACAAAGATAGTGAATAGTACTGGTCCCAACACACTACCTTGTGGCACTTCGCTGCTTACCTCAGCCCATCTTGATTTGGTCCCATTGACACAGACTCTGCTTACACTCAGTAAGAAAGGAATTGATCCAATGTAGCAAACTGCCCTTGATGTCGTAGCTTTTGATCTTTGCTAGGAGACATTGTATTGGTACCGAGTCAAAGGCTTTGTGAAAGTCCAAATATATAACATTGACTGGCAAACCCTGGTCTAACCACTCAGTCCAGTCCTCTAAACGTTCAAGCATTTGTGTCACTGTAGACCTCCCTGAAAGAAACCCATGCTGATGCCATGTACTGTAAATAGATCATTCATTTTCATATAGGATACCAGTGCATCTCTAATGGCTCCTTCTAAAACTTTTCCAGTGACAGATGTTAGGCTGACTGGGCAATAGTTGCCAGGAGCTTTCTTGCATCCTTTTTGGAAGATTGGTGTTATATGCCCAATTTTCCATTCACTGGGGAGCTTACCTTCTTCAAGTGACTTGGTGAATATTATTTGCAAAAGTACTGACAATGTCTCTGCTAGCTCTTTTAAGACACATGGTTGGATGTTGTCTGGTCCCATTGACTGGTTTGGGTTTAATTTTTTTTTAATCTTTTACACACATCACTCACACTAATTTCAATCTTGCTTAATTCTACACTATACTGTTGTGGTCTTGGTATAGGGATGGATTGTGTGTCCTCTTTTGTAAAGGTACTAACAGAATTTATTAAGTAGTTCTGCTTTTTCCTTGTCAGTGCATGCCACAGATGTTTCATCCACATACTACATGTTCTCTTGTTTTTGACCTCGTATTCACATATTTCCAGAATAGTTTAGCATTTTTCTTGATATTTCAAGCCAATTGTTTCTCGAATTTCTTTAGTGCTTTCTTGAAGCCCAGCATGCTTGGTTATGTATCCTGTTTTTTTTTTTTGTAAAAAATATCTTGGGTATGTTCTTATTGACTGCAGATTTAATCTTTCTAGAAGATTGACCAACTTTCCTCAACATCTAGGTTGCATAGAACTTCAGACCAGTTGACCTGTAGTTTCTCAGCTACTGTAGTTTCCCTTGTGATATTGGTACATCACTATGTGTGTGTACTGTCATTGTTTTGCATAGCAATTATAGGTGAAGGACAGAACAATGTGGTTGCTTTTTCCAATAGGTGGTCTAGTATCAATGTCATTAATCATGCCACTTTCTAGTTGCTTCTAAAAATTTTCCTGCCTCACTGCTAGATGTGCGTGTTGTATCTCCCCTTCATTCCACTTGATGTTTGGGTAATTGAAGTATCCCACTAATTACATGTGAGAGTATCCTCATGTACAGATATCTTAAATTAGTTTATTGAGTTTTTCATTGTTTTCTGCTGGGGAGTTTGGGCTCTGTAGATCCCCATTATCAGCAGCTTGTCATGCTGGTTCAGTTTAATCTGAACAGGTACCAATTCGGTGACAGAGTTCATTCTGAGTTTGTCTGATTCCACTGAGTTCAGCCCTTCCTTGGTGTGAATTGCTATGCCTTGGATGCCCTCATGCTCAGTGTTCATAAATAGGTCATATCCTGGGATACTTAGTTCTGATCTAGTCATTTTGAATCTTGAGTTTTTGGGGTTGGTTTCTGTGGTTACAACGATGTCTGGTTGGATTTCATCAATGACTGCAAGGTACTCTGGCTTCTTATTGGTAATACAGTCAATACTGGTGTAGACAATTCTCAGGTGTTCTTTTTTGTCCTCTGTTCTTTGCTTTTGCTACTCTTTTTGCTTCCATTCAAGTTTAGGGGACTGAGGGGTTCACCCTTATTCTTTTTATTTGTTGAGTCCAGGGAGAGCCCCTTACACAGCATTTCCAAAGACCCTCCTTTCCTTGTTTTTTTTTTCTAGTTCTTTGGCTTCTTGCACCTTTTTTTCTTACAAGTTCTTGTTCATCTTTGCTCAGATCATCACATACACATGTCTTTGAAGGGGTTGTCTACATTTCCTCTTATCTTTATTTTGTAGGACAACTTTGAGTGGTCTTGGGCTGATATCTTCTCATTTCTTACCTAATCTAATGGTGGACTTGATTTCAATTTTGCCAAGCTCCAATGGTTCAGCAAACAAGCATTCTACTTATGTTTTATTATGTGTTGCTCTTTGCCTTGGCTTATCACAGGTTGACTCAGGGAATCGGTGTATTATCAGGTTCTGCTCTCTTGTTTCACGTTCTTATTCTTCCAGTTTTTGTTCCTCCATTACTTTTTTCACAATGGTTGCTACTTAACCTGAACTGGTGTTCCCATTCTCATTCGTTTTCTTGTCAAAGAGACTACTCCATTGATGTGTTGTGGTTTCAGGTACATCTGTCAATATTTTATTTATTTATTTGCTCCTGCACTACATCCAGTTTTGTTGACAGTATACTGTTGACATATTCATTGGTTTTAATTTTATTCTCAATTGTATCAAGTCTTCTCAAGATAGTCTCTAACATGGAATATTTGCATTCTTTCAAGCCTTCTTTTGGTGATTGTTTCCTTCCTTTATTGATAGATTGCTGTATTTCATCTTTACACCCACTGCAGAACCAACACACGTCATCTCAAAGTTTTCATAATACTCTGAATTCTTGTTGAGCAAAGGATGTACAAGTTAGACAGAAGTGTTTCTCACAACCACCACATGTGAGAGCCTGGCATATGTTACAGATCCACCTCTCCCTTTTATCAATTTCGTGGGGTTCCTCTAATGTTTCATTTGTACTTTCCACTACCTCCTTTTTCTTGGACTTTCCCTTTTCTATCTGATGTTTTGTATGTCTGTGTCACTTATTAGTTAAGTCAATATACCCTCACAGAGTTTACAGTTATTTAGTGTCACCTTTTGTAGCCTTTCTCCCTGCCTCTCACTCCTCCGTTTTTCCTCAGGAAGTGAAGTAGTAAAAATCAGTCTTTCCATGTTACAGCATTTCTCCTCAGATATGTAGCCTTTTCCGCAGATATGTAGGAAGCATTAGAAGCAAGTCAAGCTGACCTCAGACACTTCCTCAAAGTTGCCAATCCTTTTCTTCTACCTCGATTTCTCCAGTCGTCGCATTAGCACCACAGTGACATTCGCACCGGAAGCACAGCAATATCATCTTGTGGTTCTTTTGCTGCTGCAGGAACTGGCAGTCATGACCATGTGACTGGCCTCAAAGAGACTTTGAAATATCAGGCTATTTAGGAGAAGAATGAGAGCCCTCATTCTTATCCTGTGAGGTGAAGATCAGCACCTCCAAGTCCGTGGCGCTCAGCCGGAAACGGGTGGAGTGTCTACTTCAGGTCAGGGGGAGTTGCTACCTCAAGTGGAGGAGTTTAAGTATCTTGGAGTTTGTTTACAAGTGAGGGTAGGGGGGAGCGTGAGATGGACAGATGGATCGGGGCAGCGTCAGCAGTGATGAAGACGTTAAACCAGTCTGTTGTGGTAAAGAGAGACCTGAACCAAAAGGCAAAGCTGTCAGTTTACTGGTCCATCTACATTCCCACCCTCACCTATAGTCACGAGCTATGGGTAGTGACCAACAGAATGAGATTGTGAATACAAGCAGTAGAAATTAGTTTTCTCTGTAAGGTGGCTGGGCTCACCCTTAGAGATAGGGTGAGAAGCTTGGCCATTCAGGAGAGACTCAGAGTAGAATCACTGCTCCTCCACATCGAAAGGAGTCAGTTGAGGTGGTTTGGACACCTTGTCAGGATGCCCCCTTGATGCCTCCCAGGGGAGGCTCTCCGAGCATGCCCCTCGGGGAGGAGACCCAGCACACCCAGGACATGTTGGAGAGATTATATCTCTCAGCTGGCCTGGAAATGTGTCGGTATTCCCCCAGAAGAGCTGGTGGAGGTGGCCGGGGAGAGGGAAGTCTGGGCTGCTCTGCTTAGGCTGCTACCCCACGACCCGGATAAGTGGCAGAAGATGGATGGATGGATGGATGGGATTCCTTTAGTTGGTCAATTGAATCCGTGTGATCATTGAGCTTTCCAGCAAACAATGATCCCAAGCATATGTCCAAGTCAACAAAAGCTTTGTTCTGGGATCTGCCAGAGAATGTCCTTTATTGGCCATCTCAGTCCCCAGATTTAAACCCCAATCAAAATCTGTTTTGAAGCACATGAGGAACAGGCAAAGATTCCAGTAGAGAGATATCAGAAGTTTGTGAGCACTAACAAAGACATTTATTGAAGGTTATAAAATGTAAAGGAAGCTCAACAATATTGTAACGTTAGGGGCTGAATAATTTTGCACATGCACATTGAACTCTTAATAGTGATCTAAACTTTACATTCTCAAAATCATAAAAATATGGTAATAAACTTTCTTTGACTGTTTACTAAAGCCTTGGATGATATAGTTTCATTAAAATGTATTTCCATTACCAGACTGCTTTGCATTTTGAGGGGGCTGAATCATTTTGAGTGCAACTGTATAAGAAGAAATACCAAGGCACATGAATAACAACAAGAATGAATACTGACAACGTTCAGATTTACTACAAAGTTGTCTACTGAAATCTGCAGGGAACAAATTAAAAGAGAATATACAGACTCACAGTAACTCCGATAGTTCCAGCTGCTAGGCAGGTAAGCATGCTGGACTGTCCCTTGTGTTTGACCAGTCGATGTTTGTAAGCGACCTGAATTTAACTCCTGGGCTGCTTGTTGAGAGGAAGGGCTTAAAGGCTGGCCAGTTACCTGATTGAGAGGAATAAACAAAATCAGCCATAATGATGGGTTGAAAAGAATAAATACAAACATCCCAATCATGTTAAAGTAACCTAATATTTAGGATGGTGACAGAAACATCAAACTAATCCAATTCCTGTTCAGTGGTACACTGGAACTTTGAACGTCAATCTATTCATATGTGTTTAGTCAAAAAAATGACTACAAACTCAATTTCCAGAAAAATTGGAATATCTTCCACAATGCAGTAAAAACAAAAAAAATCTGATTTGTTAAATCTTTATTTAACTAACAAAAGTAGAAATAGTTTTATTGACCAACTTAATTGTATTTTGTAAATATAAATGAAGTTAGAAATTGATGCCTGCAACATACAAGTTGGTATAGAGGCCTTATTGCCATTGTGTTAGATCACCTTTCCTTTTAATCACACTTTTTAATTGTATGGGAATAGAGGATACTAATTGTTGTTAGTGGTTTCCGACCTTGCCCTTTATGCACCGAGATGTCTCCAAATTCCTTGAATCTTTTCACAATATTATGTACTGTATATTTTGAGAGACCTATAGTGTGGTCTGTCGCACAGATCTATGGACTGCAGATTTTGACAGACCTGGGCAACATAGTGGTGTAGTGGTTAGCACTGTTGCCTCACAGCAAGAAGATTCTGGGTTTGAACCTTATGGCCAACAGGGGCCTTTCCGTGTGGAGTTTGCATGTTCTCCCACTGTCTGCATGGGTTTCCTCTGGGTGTTTCAGTTTCCTCCCATAGTTCAAAGACATACAGATTAGGTAAAAATACCCAGCAATTGGGGATGCACAAGCCAGTACATACTGTACTTGGTGCCAGTTCCAAGCCTGGATAGATTAGGGAGGGTTGCATCACCACACCACCAACTTTATTAATCATATGCTTGTGAAATTCCTCTCTCCATTTAACCCATCTGAAGCAGTGAACACACACATGCATGCAGACACAAACACACGTGAGCAATGAGCGCACACACACATACCCAGAGCAGTGGGCAGCCATGCTAACAGTGCCCGGGGAGCAGTTGCAAGTTAGGTGCCTCGCTCAAGGGCACCTCAGCCCAAGGCCATCCCATATTAACCTAACCGCAGGTCTTTGAACTGTGGGGTAAACCAGAGCACCTGGAGGAAACCCACGCAGACACAGGGAGAACATGCAAACTGCACACAGAAAAGCCCCCTGCCAGCCACTGGGCTTGAACCAAAAACCTTCTTGCTGTGAGACGACCGTGCTAACCATTTACACCACCATGCCACCCAAAGGAATGGCATCCATGGTAAAAACCTTTACCAAATCAAAAATGTGGATCATGAAGATCTGCTACGATGACCCATAACGGGAGCAGCCAAAAGATGATGATTTTGACAGACCTAAATTCTCTGCAATCTTTCATTGAGAAAACTTTATGAATTGAGCCATCCCTTGCTTACAAACACTGAGCCTTTGGTGCATGCTACTTTTATACACAATCATGATACCCTCACCTGTTACCAGTTAACCTGCTTATTTTGTGGAATCTTTCAAAATGGGGTTACTTGAATATCCTATAAATTTTTCAGTCTTATTTTGCCTCTGTCCCAACTTTTTTTTGTGTGTGTGTTACAAGAACCAAATTCTAACTTCATTTATATTTACAAAATACAATTAAGTTGTTCAGTAAAACTACTGAAAATCTTTTCTTTGTACTTTGCCAGTTGAATAAAGGTTCCTATGAATCCACAAATCACAGATCTTTTGTTTTATTGCATTTTGGAAAATCTCAACTTTTCTGAAAATGGGGTTTGTACATGGAGCAGTGGTAATCTAGGTTTGGGATTGAAAAATATCTGTCTAAACGTAATCAGCTGTGCACAAATGCAGCAAAAACATTGGTGCATTTGGACCTGGGCACTGGCCTGCACAGTCCCCACAGCATCAGAAACCTGGATGTGTTGCACCTGAATGGAGTGCTGAGTAAAGCTATGAGGATCCTGCAGCTGGGTCATATCTACTGTTGAGTGCTGGGACTGGGAAGTTGATGGCTGGGGAGAGGGAAGGAAGAGACGATGTCTTACAAACACACTGTTTCTTAAAAGTATGTAAAGTCATTGGAAAAAGAAAGTACATCCTCCATTAGTTCTATATTTTGATTT
>JAPEIY010000025.1:18625057-18636630 GCA_026122135.1 Cathorops aguadulce | reverse complement strand
AAGTAATTTCACCAGGTCAAGATTACTGTGAGGTCAAATGTCCATCCCCAAATCACAACTTAATAAGACGTGTAGTCTACCGGGCGGAGGCATCCCCATCGACACCGTGGTGTCGAGCTCTATCTAGTTCATGTCACATCTTGTATTATGGGGACCACAATGGAAATAAATTAACTTTTTTGTGTTATCCCTGGCAATATCTACAGTATTTTGTATTTTATGTAGTTTTTTATACTCATGTTTATTTTGGATTATTTTGTTGCATTTATCATTTTTATGCCTCCGACCACCGTAAGGTGCAGGAGGCATTATGTTTTCGGGTTGACCGTGGCGTCGAGGTCTATCTAGTTATGTACTGTATTATTACCAAATAAATCAAATCAAACATTAGGTTTAAGATAAAATATGTAATTTGCAATAGTTTTGAAGACTATACTTGAATTTGCACTTTGTCGTCTCAATCAGTGAACTCTTTCAAAAAAATTCAAAATAGTGCATTTTTAATTGTTTGCATGAAAAATGTGAAATGTTCTGTGCTTTCATTAATGGACTCTTTCTGTCTCATCTTCTGTCTAATCAGCTGTGATTGTAAATGTTTCTGCATGAAATTTCTGAGCACAAGGTTATATGTGAGCCATAATGCTTAACGATCCAGAGGTCCGAATATGGAATATGATACCATTTGCACGTACATGACCAGGCTTGTAGTACTCGAGTCTGACTTGTGGCTCGACTTGTACTTGAGCACTGATAACTCAGACTTGGACTCAGACTCGTGCATTAACTGCTTTCGGACTCATAAATTGGAGATGAGGACTTGGATGTTTTCTTTATTTTTTGTAACATACCATAATAATTTGGCATAAGATATTTATATCTACATTAATTTTTGTACTAATTTCGTGTGTCACACCTGCGCGTCTTGGCGCGTGCATCAGACAGACTCTCAGGCGCTCTGGACAGCGCCAAGCGGACTCTCTCTCTCGTGCGCCATAAACAATTTGCATCTGCACGGGATTGAGGCGCAATCAGCGCACCGATATAAAAACTGTGAAAACACACTTACTTTGCGAAGTATTGAATTGCGTTGCTGATACGTTACCGAGCCTCATTTCCTTGTTTGTGTTCCTGATCTCTGACTTCCTGTTTCTCGTCTCTGATCCTGCCGAGTCTACGACAGCCTGTTTGTGTCTCGCCCGTCCTGTCGCCTGTTTCACCGTTTTACGATTTTTCCTGCCGTTCTGGATTGTTTACCGTCTTCACTTGTATTAATAAACACACCTTCTGCACTCACATCCGTCTCCCAGCCGTCTCTGACCGAATACTGCACAATCCCTGAGAAAGAGACGCACATTCACCTGTTCATACGCCACGCTCAGGAACACACTCATGTTAATGAGGCTGAAACAGACACGTCACATGGTGCGGGTGGGGTGTTGGACTCGAACTCGGCTTGGAATTTTCTTTAATGACTCGGACTTGAACACTCGAGACTGGACTTGAGGTTTAGTGACTCGACTACAACACTGGGATCAATACAGTAAATCTGTCTACGGCAGAAGACGAATGCCTTTTTTTGTATCCGCCAAAATGATGGACGGAATTCAGATTTCCATCAGTTCTTTTAAATTTTGGTGACTGATGGGAATTTCTCACTCGCCTTTCTCCTCTAACTGCTCTTATCAACGAGAAGTTTCAGCAGAACTGCTCCTCACTGGACGGGTTTTTTTTTCTTATACCAAACTCCAGACACGGCCGTGTCCGACACCAACAAACACGACTGAAATCACCGAGATCACATTTATCCCTTTACTGAAATGTGATGTGAACAGTGACTGAAGCTCTTCACCTGCATTACGGTAGAACCTGAATGAGAATCGGTTTTAGTCTGATCTCACATTCAAGGTGCTTGGTGGTTGGTATTTAGACAGTTAAGATAGAAGAATTTAGAATTTAGCACAAAGTCATTATATAAACAGAATAAAAAAGTAGAAGAACCTGAAATATACAAATTTGAAAAGTGGACATATTTAAGGGGACCGTGTATGGGTTGTTTTAAAGTCCAAGCTGTACAGTATGTCCCGGAACATGCAAAAAAAAAAAACACCCGGTCACGGGGTGACGATGGAGAAGAGTGTGTGAGAGGACGAGGATGTTTGTAATGGCTTAAATAAATAGCTGAGCTGTACGGCATGAGCCAGGATTTGTAGTTCAGAGACGAAGTGCATTAATGTCACAGATTGGAAATGAGAGTTTAGAGTCAGTGGTGTGTGTGTGTGTGTGTGTGTGTGTGTCTCTGACCTTATTGATGAGGCAGCTGCAGTGGGGAAAAAGTTGGCCTTATGGTGTGAGGTTTTGCTTTTAACGGACCACAACCTCCTACCAGAGGGGGGTGATTAAAAAAAAAAGTGTGTGGGCAGGGTGAGAGGGGTTGGCCACAATCCCTTCTGCTCTCCTCAGGGTCCTGGACTCGTACAGGTCCTGAAGAGACAGAAGGTTGTAGCCGATCGTCCTCTCAGCAGAGCAAATGACGCGCTGCAGTCTGCCCTCGTCCCTGGCGGCAGCGTGCCAGACGGTGATGGAGAAGGTGAGGATGGATTCAATGATAGTGATGGAGCACTTTTACACCACCGTCTCTGGCAGATCAAACTTCTTCAGCTACTGCAGGAAGAACATCCTCTTGGTGAATGAGAGAGAGCGCGGATATTCGTCTCCCACTTAAAGTCCTGAGTGTCCAGGAAATGGAAATAGTCCACGGTGACTGAGGAGGGTGTGGCAGAGCGCCTCCGGAAGCTGATTTTATGCATTTTACTGCTGCATCAGGATTGGCTGATGAAATAACTGGACTAACGAGGAGTGGTCTGTGCATGTGTCTCACCATTTCTTTAGGACGATTTTGTCCCACCTGGTTCCCGTCTGAGCAGCGATGAGTTTCTTCAGATCCCCAATTGTGTCATCAGGACTGCACACACACTGTTAAGGCTCACATACACAGTGCTACACACACACACACACTTCATCCTTAGATGAGGAACTGATGTTTAATTAGGATCTCATCAGTAAAAATCTAAAATGATGAACGTTATTAAACAATATTTAAATCAAGAAAGGATACTTGCATTTGACTCGGACCTTTTTGCCCAGTCGATCGTTACACACAACCTCAATCATCTCGACACTGCTGTCCTGTCCTGTCTCTCACACACACACACACACACACAATAAAGGAAGTGTTCATTTTAAACTTCTTTTATTTGGTTTTAAATCCTTACATGGCCTTGCTCCGCTGTACCTTTCAGAGCTGCTTCAAGCGTGCGTTCCTGCTCGGTCGCTCAGGTCAGCTGATCAGTTGCTCCTGGTGATACCAAAATCAAAGCAGAAGCGTTTTCAGTTTCTGCCCCTAAGATGTGGAACCGTCTGCCATCTGTGTGCACTTTTAAAACATATCTTAAAACCTACTTTTACTCACTGGCTTTCAACCCGGCCTGAGATACTAATTTGATCTGACTTGTTTTGTTTCTTATTTATTTTATTTTTTGTGGTCTTGTTTTAGCTGGATTTTATTGTCTTACCTGCTTTTATGTTTTAAATCGTACTCCTCATGTACAGCACTTTGTTTTCAACTGTGGTTGTGTGAAAGCGCTTATAAATAAAGATGGTATGGTATGGTATACAGACATCATGTGACAGATCATGTGACACTTTGACTGTACACAGATGGGCCTTAATCAAATAATTATGTGGCTTATGAAGTTAATTGGTTGGACCAGCTCTTATTTCAGGGTTTCATATGTAAGGGGTGAATACCTATGCACACTCCAGATTTCTGTTTTTAAATCTTAATTATTGCATCACAATTAAAATAAACAATTTGCACCTTTAAAGTGGTAGGCATGTTGTGTAAATCAAATGGTGCTAACCCCACAAGAATCCATTTTAATTCCAGCTTTTAATGCGACAAAACAGGTCAAGCAACAAGGGGGAAGAATACCTTTGCAAGACACTGTATGTCCAAATCTTTTCCCAAATTTTAAGTTTCTCTAAAATACAGCAGATATGGAATAATTCACTTCTGCTCCTTGAAGGGATTAAGATTTGGAGAGTCTGTGTAATGTGGTCATTAAGACCTCATTTCAATGGTCAGTCAAATAGAGCTGCCATTCACTCTTGCTTTCAAATGTAAAGTATTGGTAAACTCTATGAGAAATAATAACTTGAGTGAGCTACATGACCAGAGGGGAAAGAAGGGATGCTGTGCGAGTTAGAGCAAAGAACTTGGCCAGTTAGAGCGAGTTATGGTGGTTGGTGTAATTGTTCTTGACATCTGCCCTGTTGCATCTTTTGCCACAGAAAGGTAATTTTTAAAGATTATGCCAGCTGTCAGCACTAGCAAGCGAGCCACATGAATGAATGAGTGGATCGATCGATCGATCGGGCGGGCGGGCGGGCAGGCAGGTTATTAAAAACAAATACGTTGCAGCCATAAGGCTGAATTGCGTAAATTACAAGTTAAATGATCTATTAACAACTAGTTACAAATATTATATACATTCCAGTTATATACAATAAGATCTTATTAAAAAAATAATTAACATTAGTTAATTTTTAACTAATGTTAAAAATTTAACTAATTAAACTGTTTAACTAATTAATAACTTTAAGGTTATTTTTATTGTCTTTCAGGAAGAATCTTTTAGACCATGCAACTTTTCGTTTCCCTTTTACAAAAAAAGTTCCAAATATAATCCTGTTAGGAAGCTAAGAACCTTTAAGTCGACATGCCAACATGTACAGTTTGGTACTTCGTATTTACTTTTCTGCTATTTCAGAGAACACACAGGTTGGCAGGGCTCGACATTAACTTTTGAAACTACTTGTCCTTTCAGGCAAGTTGAAAGGAAATTTACTTGTCCGAATGTGAAGTTGACTTGTCCGAAGAAATATTTTGAGAAAAAAACACAAATAAACTATTTGTAACCCAACAATCTTTATGGCATGTGTTTCCGAATTCACAACATATGCATAATATCTATGAATCAAAAGTAATCAATACTTGATATACCGCGGCAAAAGTTCAAAAATACAGTAAAACAGACTGATTGATCCCATAATTCACCAATTATTATGCTGAAGTTCATAAGCAATATATTCCAATAGAGTAGAAATTATGAACATAAAATTTTCAGAACAAAATAACTATACTATGAGATCCATTACTAATAATGAGTTAATTAATACAGCCGGTAACCTAATTAGCAGCCAGTTGACAGCTTGGTATTTCATAGATAGCTTTCCCCACTCCTACTTCACTCCCTGCCAATCCACACGCATGCAGGCGCACATGCCAAGCCCAGCACACCCCGCCACGCATGCTCGGCTAGATAATAAACACCATCAACAACAATTCAAAGATTTGTAAATTACCACATACTCAATGAAAATATACAGTTGAATAATGATCCCGCCAACAGAAATGTCAACAAATCCAAGTGTATGACACGATTAAAACCAACCAATCATAAACGACCATTGACTTTTCAGCTCAAATACATGAAGCGGTATTGGCCGGTTTCGCAAGTGGAACGTCGCTCTTTCCGAATAGAAACATCCGGCGATTCATCAAAACAATATGTTGAGTGAGACGCTTCAGAAATCATGTGAATAAACTGATAAATTTGATATGTAATCCGAATATCGACGTATTTTGGCACTTGTCCGATCGGACAAGTAACTGAGACGATGAACTTGTCCGACATAAAGTATCACTTGTCCCAGACAAGTGGACAAGCGTTAATGTTGAGCCCTGGCACATACATCTGTAAGTGCCTGCATCCTCACAGGATACTTCGCCTTCATGGATGTAGTGGAGGATTCCAAACAGACTGTTTTGAATGCACTGGGGCGTTTGCTAGGATAACATCAGCAGATGCTCACTGATCTCAACACCCAGATGACACAGCTCGCAACTGTGATCTCCTAACATGCCCCAAGTTTCCTCCTAGTCCGGCATTGCAACTCCCCATGCCAGAGAAGTTCACTGGAGATGTCATTGCATGTAAAGTTTTCTTATTGCAGTGTTCTATGTATTTCTACACCATGCCAAACCTGTCAGATGAGCATAAAATCGCTAAATTTCTGTCTTTTCTCACTGGCAAAGCACTCCGCTGGGCTATTGCCATCTGGAACAGAGGTGGGGAGCAAACTAAGTCTTTCAAACGGTTTCTCTCTTTCTTCAAGAGAGTATTTGAGCACGAACCCAAGGGGATAAAGGTTGGAGAGAGCCTACTCACCAGTTTTCAAGGTAATCATAGTGTTGCTGAATACACCCTGGACTTCAAGATGCTAGCAGCCACCAGTGGATGGAACATCCCAGCCCTGAAAGCAGTCTTTCACCAAGGTCTCCATCCTGAGATCATCAGTGAACTGGCCTGTGGAGATGAAAACCTCTCTCTCGTCTCCCTCATAGATTTAGCCATCGATCTCGACCAATTATTAAAACACTGACCCTCCATTCATGATTGTGCCAGGACTGCTCTGCCATCGGAGGACAGCGCACCCATGGAGGTCTCCCGCACTAGGTTAACCCGTGCTAAGCGCGCCAGATGACACAGGGAGAGGTTGTGTTTCTATTGCGGGAGCTCCAAACATAACATCCAGAACTGTCCGATCCGACCAGCTCGTGAGAACCCAGCCGAGAAACCCATATGATCTACAAGTCTGGTGAGAAAGCTGTCCTCAAAGTCCTTCCAGTTACCAGTGTTACTAAAGGCGGCATCCTTGATTTATGGTCTGTCTGCTTTCATTGATTCAGGGGCAGAGGGGAACTTAATCAATAAAACCATTACACAGAAGCTCAACCTGCCTATCACCACTTGTACAGGAAAGGACAGAGCAGGGGGTAACAGGAGGACAGAGGATGGGAAGGAGCAGCAGTAGCCTAGCCTGACAAAAAGCAATACTGGACAATGTACAATATAATGTGCAATACCTCTCCTGCTGGACTTTTTTTCCATATCTTATTCTTTTTTATATTTGTATATGTAAATATTTAATTTATCTAGAAGTTTTCTCTATTTTCTATTCTCCTGTAATGATGATGCTGGAATTTTAATTTCCCTGAGGGAACCCTCCCAAAGTGATCAATAAAGTTCTATCTAATCTAATCTCACCCCACTGCACAACACACTCAGCATTCAGACCATCGATGGAGAACCCATAGGTGACGGACTGGTCACCTCACGCACTCAACCTATACAGTACAGATCCAAGTAGGAGCATTACATAAGGAGCTCATCTCTCTCTGCGCATGATGATAACCGTTAACCATGATATTATTCTCGGATATCCCTGGCTACAACTTCACGATCCTCTCATTTCTTGGCAAAACAAGGAAATTCTCCAGTGGTCACCCACGTGTTTCCAGAGCTGTCTTTCTCCTCCTCAGGTCCTAGTATCCTCTACCACCTGTAGAAAGTCCTCAACCTGACTCCATTAACGTACCTGACTGCTATCAGGACCTCTATGAAGTCTTCAGTAAGGGGAAGGCCTGTGGGCTACCACCACCACACAGACCTTACGACTGCCCCATTGACTTACTGCCAGGTATGTCTCTGCCCCAGATCACATTTATCCCCTGTCCCAAAAGGAATACGCTGCCATGGAGGAGTACATTCAGGAGGCCCTCAAGCAGGGATATATTCACCTGTCCAAATCTTCCGCATCGGCTGGTTTCTTTTTCGTGGATTACAGAGGGTTGAACCAGGTCACTGTCAAGTGTCCTTATCCTCTTCCCCTAGTTCCTGCAGCGTTGGAACAACTTCGGTCCGTGAGAATCTTCTCCAAATTTGACCTACACAGTGCATACAATCTGATCTGTCTCAAGAGAGGCGATGAGTGGAAAACCACTTTCAGCACTACTGCTGGACACTTTGAATACCGGGTCATACCCAGGGCCATAGCCAGCATTTTAAAATTACTGAGGTCCGTGATGTGCGCAAAGCACGCGCCGAAAAATTTTCAACATATTTAAATGAGAGGGGTGAATTACACGTCACACGAGATTTATTCCTGAAATTACTTTTAATGGTGTTTGAACTGAATATCATCAGTTTTGAAAAAAAAAATGTATGCAGCAAGAGTATGAATAATTTAAGCGTGTTTAATGGTTTGGTCTAGCCCAAGCAATGAGGACAAAACTGCGCTGCTTCGAAAATGTAAATTTAACAGCTTCATGAAAGTGCGCTGATGGTTACCATGAAAAAAACGTGTCTACTGCACTGCGTTCACTTCCCCGAGTCGCGCACTCATTCGGTTTTATGTTCTTGGTCTCGGAGCCGCATGCACGAAACAGACACAGAAGACAGAATCAATGTTTAAAATAATTAACAATGCACTTTTTACGGAGACGTTTTGTTCTTTATTTTTTTTTATCTAGTTGAATATTTAGCGTACAAATGTATTTTCAGCTCTTAAAAATGATCGAGGTCTGGACCTCGGTGGCCTCATAGCTGGCTATGGCCATGGCCATGCCTTATTCCAATGTTTCAGCATGTTTCAATGTTTCATCAATGACGTGCTACGGGACATGCCGGGCAAATATGTCATTACGTACATTGACAACATCCTGATGTACTCCTTAGATGTCCATTGTCACCAGGAACACGTCAGAGCAGTCCTCAGGCGACTACTGGATAACAACCTCTACATGAAGGCTGAGAATTGTGAGCTCCAACAAAGCAGGATCTCCTTCCTGGGCTATATCATCAGCGCCAAAGGAGTAAGCATGGACTCATCCAAGGTCTCAGCTGTGACATCCTGGCCAGCACCCAGATCTATCAAAGAGCTTCAACATTTCTTAAGCTTTGCAAATTTTGACCACTGGTTCATCAGAAACTTCAGCACTCTGGCAGTCCCTCTAACCACTCTGCTGAAGAAAGGTCCCAAGGGCTTATGTTGCTTCATGAAAGTGCGCTGATGGTTACCATGGTTACCATCAGAGGAAGCCTTCAATCAGCTAAAGCAAGCCTTCACTTCAGCCCCAATACTCCAGCATTCAGACCCTGCAAGACCATTCATTGTGGAGGTTGATGCTTCTGACACTGGAATAGGGGCCATCTTAAGAAGAAACCTTTGTCACATGCACACTTCAAGCACAGTGAAATTCATCCTTTGCATTTAACCCATCTGACGCAGTGAACACACACACACAGAGCAGTGGGCAGCCACACTAGAGTGCCCGGGGAGCAGTCAGGGGTTAGGTACCTTGCTCAAGGGCACTTCAGCCCAAGGCCGCCCCACGTTAACCTAACTAGTTATAGTTAGTCCATTGGAATAGTCCAGTGTTTTGTTCTTCGCCATTCTTGAGTGCTTTTTAATGTGTGTTTTGGGTCTTTATCCTGTTGGAAGACCCATGACCTGTGACTGAGAAAGAGCTTTCACTGGATTGTATGTTTTGCTCCAGAATGCTTTGATAGTCTTGAGATTTCATTGTGTCCTTCATCGGTTTAAGGCACCCCATGCCAGGCACAGCAAAGCAGCCCCAAATCATAGCCAAGCCTCCTCCATGTTTCACAGTAGGTATGGTGTTCTTTTCTTTGAAAGCTTCATTTTCTTCTGTGGACATAGAGCTGATGTGATTTGCCAATAAGCTTGAGTTTTGTCTCATCTGTCCAAAGGACAAGCTTGCAGAAGCCTTGAGGCTTGTCGATATGCATTTTAGTAAATTTCAGTCTGGCTTTTTAAAAGTTTTTCTTTCAACTGTGGCGTCCTTCCTTTGAGCCCACTGTCACACAAAAAGTGACTGATAGTGCAATCAGACATTGATGCACCTTGAACGTTCAACTTATCTCTTTGGAAGTTGTCCTTGGCTCTTTTTCTACCATTGGCACTATTCTTCTGTTCAATTTGTAGTTGATTTTCCTCTTGCAGCCACATCCAGAAAGCTTGGCTTACAGTCCCATGGAACATAAACTTCTTAATAATATTTGCAGCTGTCATCACGAGAACATCAAGCTACTTGGAGATGGTCTTACAGTCTTTGCCTTTAACATGCTTGTCTATAAATTTCTTTCTGATCTCCTCAAACAACTCTCTTCTTTGCTTTCTCTGGTCCATGTTCAGTGTGGTACACATGACGATACCAAATGACAGAGTGATGACTTTTCTCCATTTAAATAGACTGAATGACTGATGACAAGATTGAAGACACCTGTGATACTAATTAAGGTTAAACAATTACTTTGAAATATCATTATAATACAATTATTTATAATCTTTTCTAGAGGTTCCAACAAATCTACCCAGGCTAGTTTTGAATACCTTTGTAAAATAAACAATGTCATTTCTTTTCATACTTTTTTTTTTGCTTTACTGTATGACATACCAAAGGCATGCAAGTATACATGAGAAAATTGCTTTGAATTTCATGACTTTTCAGAAGGAATAAAAGCATTGTTTCAACAAGCTGTAAGGGTACCACCAAATTTGTCCACATCTGTATGTGCTTTTTGAACATCCCATTCCATTATAATAATCAACTCTTCTGGGAAGGCTTTCCACTAGATAATTGAGCGTGGCTATGGGGATTTGTCCATTCAGCCACAAGAGCATGAGTGAGCGCATTAGTGAGGCTTGGGGTACAGTCGTTCTTTCAGTTGATCCCAAAGACGTTTGATGGGGTTGAGGTCAGGGCTCTGTGTAGGCCACTCATTCTGTCAGAAGAATCTAAGCAAACTCTGTCTTCATGGACCTTTGTGTACAATTGTGTGATTCCAACTTTGTGACATCTTTTTAGGGAAGGCCCATATGTATGTGTGATAGTCAGGTTTCCACAAACTTTTTTTGCATGAGATGTTAGAAATGTCATACTGATAAACAGCATCCTTTGTGCCAAATTTACAAAGCCATGTAAATAATTTTCCCTGCTTTTCTCTTTTTTTTTCTTCTTTACAGATAAAGATTCTGTAACTTTTTTTCATTGTATTTTAAGTAATGGTCACTGTGGCAGTGGGGGATTCTACCCCAAAAGACTGCCATATTATCTCTGGGCCAAAATCACTCAGCCCTAAATGTTATTGTCCCTTTATGTTCATTTTATTGACAGGTGACTGTGGCAGCAGGGGCGTGGCCAAGCAGCAGTCTGTGAATGGAGGGCGGGGTCTTGGAAGGTAAGTGGCTAAGTCATTCCACCTGCTGTCAATTAATGTGTGTGGGTGTGTCTCTGTTTGTTACAGGGATGGAGCATAAAAGGAGAGAGAGAGCAGAGAAAGGGAGTTCTATCCCCAACCACAATGCATGTGAGTGAGTGAGCGAGCAAGCTAGCTAGCTAGCTGAAAAGCCCAAATAAAAGTATTTGTATAAATATCAACTCTTGCCTGCCATGTTTCTGTTCTCCACCCACATCAGGAAGTGTTACAGTGGTGCTGAAACCCAGGAGCACAGAAGCACAGCAGGCGAGAGTTGATATTTATATGAATACTTTTTAATCAGGCTTTTCACCTCACTCACTCACTCACTCACATGCATTGTGGTTGGGGAGAGAGCTCCCTTTCTCTGCTCTCTCTCTCTCCTTTTAT
>JAPEIY010000025.1:18454398-18467597 GCA_026122135.1 Cathorops aguadulce | reverse complement strand
TTTATGGACAATGCAAAAGTTGTATTTGTCTGTTTTAGTGAAAACATGTTTAAAAAGATTGAGCTGTTTAACTCTACTAAGTTACATTTAATTCAAACTTTAAAAAAAATCCTGTGAAAGTTATAATCCTTCATTTGTTGCGGTTTGCAGTAAATAGATAAAAGAAACTCAGTACCTTTACAGAACCGCAACATGATTCTTGTTTTTTTTTTTAGATTAACTTCTTCATTAAGTCACCTGGAGAGCAAAACAATCCAGGATAAAAATGAATGTAGCAGAATTGCGTATGATGTGTGTATTCTCACAATATAGATTCCTGAAAAGAGTATACATCATAATTAATAGGCTTCCTGGCTGAACTTTTTAAGCTGTTCTCTGGTGCACAGTGAAACAGACATTACTGCAAAAATATGGATTGTCCTTATGGGATGAGATGGCCATTGTACAAAACTTCATAAGCATTTCGGGACACGGAATTAGGACAGAAAGCTACTGTAATTTCTGTGTAGAGGTCTTGAAGGCCTGAGAGTGTAATGAATTTCCAGACAATTCAGAGATTGAACTGTAGTTGTCATGTACACTCTTAGAAAAGGGTTCTTTAATGATGTCTTTGCTTCCTACCTAATAGGACTATAGTTGGAACCCTTTCTGATGAAGAAAAGCTCTGTACGGTTCGACACAGCATAATTAAGGGTTGCTCTAGAGGGATAACTGGAGAACCCTTAAGATTTTACCTTTTCTACAAGTGAATACAAACTTTTGTATGCCAACTAGAGCAAACATGGATGATGGATGCAGGTCCACCAACTAGTGGTTCTTCACATTGGTGAAAATGCTGTTATTATTCGTGTTCTTATCTTCTAATATTACCAAAGAAACATTTATTGACACCACTACAGCATCACCTTGACAGTACAGGACAAATCAGTATACAATTTTATTTAAGTTCTGTGAGATCCTGTGGTTTTTTTATGGTTGGAGATCTTTACAACTGGATGTTTTATTTTCCCATGGTAAGCAAAAATCATGAACTTGAATAATCATGAATCATGGTATAAATATAGCCAGTTACCAATGATGCCGCCAGTCAAGCTTCTGAAAGTACTTGATGATAACAAGCTACTTTATTTCCCAAATATTAGTGCCAAACATGTTTATTATATTTCTACTGATAGGACATTATGTTATGTTAATAGCATTTAACAGACACTCTTATCCCAGTGACGTACATCATACTCAAAGCAGCCTGGGGTGCAGTTGGGGGTTAGGTGCCTTGCTCAAGGACACTTCAGCCATTCCTGCTGGTCCAGGGAATCGAACCAGCAACCATTTGGTCCCGTGTGACTGTACTGTGTTACTTTTGCCGATGAGAGCTATTCATATGAGGAGACATCCCCACTGACAAAATAGTTTAATATTGTGTGTGGAAATCATTCCTTTTTAAAACTATATTTTTATAAAGTGGAGTTTAAAACTAATAATAAATTATCACTACTTATAGTCCTCATATGTCAGCAATAAAATCCTCCCAGCATACCCAGTAAGCCTTCATATATCCCTGTGACTATGTATAAACTGTATTTATTCCCAGTTTCCTCATCCTTCCGTTTTCATGTTGTTCTAATGATACATATTCTTTATCCGAGCTCCTGCTGTGCAAATTAAAATTGCTAGCATAAATATAATTGGTCAGTTGGCATGCTTTTTATTTTACAATGTCTCAATCTATAATGCAGAAGATCAAAAAAGCTTCATAAACAATTAATGATCTTTGAAATACAGTACCAGTCAAAAGTTTGGACAAATTTTCTCCTTCATAGGTTTTTCTGTATTTTGACTATTTTCTACATTGTAGAACAATACTGAAGACATCAAAACTATGAAATAACATAGGGAGTATATGTGAAGCAGCCATAATATTAACACCAATGACAGGTAAAGTGAATTACGTTATGTTGTTACTTTGGCACCTGCAAGGGATGGAATATATTAAGCAGCAAGAGAACAGTCAGTTCTCAAAGTTGATGTGTTGGAAGCAGGAAAAATGGGCATGCTTAAGGATCTGAGTGACTTTGACAAGGGTCAAACTGTGATGGCAAGATGACTGGGTCTGAGCTTCTCCAAAATGGCACATCATGTAGGGTGTTCCCCATATACCAAAAGTGGTCCAAGGAAGGACAACTGATGAACTGGTGACAGGGCCATGGACACCCAAGGCCCTGTCACCAGTGGGGAGTGAAGGCTAGCCCATATGGTCTAATCCCACAGAAGAGCTACTGTAGCACAAACTGCTGAAAAAGTTAATGTTGACACCGTTCGTTTTTAGCCAGCATTCTCTTTTTCAGCAGTTGGTGCTACAGTAACTCTTCTGTGGGATTGGACCATATGGGCTAGCCTTCGTGCCCCATGCAAATCAGTGAGCCTTGGCCGCCCATGACCCTGACACTGGTTGTCCTTCCTTGGACCACTTTTGGTAGGTACTAACCACTGCATACCAGGAACACCCGACAAGATGTGCCATTTTGGAGATGTTCAGATCCAGTCATCTAGCCATCATAATTTGACCCTTGTCAAAGTCATTCAGATCCTTACACTTGCCCATTTTTCCTGCTTCCAACACATCAACTTCAAGAAATGACTGTTCTGTTGCTGCCTAATATATCCCACCCCCTGACAAGTGCCATTGTCACAACATAATAAATGTTATTCACTTCACCTGTCAGTGGTTTTCATGTTATGGCTGACTAGTGTATATAGAATTATATGGTAAACAAAAAAAATGTTAAAATATATGTTTAATATTTCAGATTTCCTGATCATGGTCTATCATCGTATTGGTATATTGGCACACCCACTGCCTTTGTATTCATCATTCCCTCTATTTCGCTCTCTCTTAGTGAGTTTTGCAAAGGCCATATACGACTATGAGGGCCAGACAGATGATGAGCTGTCCTTCCCAGAGGGCGCCGTCATCCGAATTCTTAATAAAGACAATCAGGAGGATGATGGATTCTGGGAAGGCGAGTTTAATGGACGAGTGGGAGTCTTTCCATCCGTCCTGGTGGAGGATCTGACCACAGAAAATGGAGATGCGCACTGGACTTTGGATGCTCAGGTAGGAGAGCTGTGCACCAGTGCATTACTTGTAGCTAAAGTTTAAACAGTGGTATTGCAAATGAGTTACTCTTACTGACTGCACATGGAAATATAGGACACTTATTCACAGTGTTTATATGGATATGTGTGAATTCTAGGCCATTTAATTTTTCAAATTAAATGATAGCTTTTCCAATTCTCTACCATTCTGGCACCTTGCCCAGATAAACTGGGCATGCCCTTTTCTTATCTGCCTCCAATGTCCAAAATATCTGGGGGTTGATTAAAGCAGGCATGCCGCTTCCTTCCCGCAATTATGGTCGTGTTGAGACAGCTTTTAAAAACCCACGTCTGAAACGAGACGATGGCCACTTCCTCTCGTCAGTACTACTCTGATTAGAGTCTGATCTTGATAAGAAGCCATAAATTAAGGGTGGCTAAGTTAATAAAATGTGTTGGAATCTCCTTTACTTTATAATAGACCAGTTACTCTGCTATAGTCACTCATGACTATACATGCACAGACAGATAATCTGCTACTGAATTGCTGTTTATTTTTACACTCAGCTCCTGCCTTGTGATTTAGTCAAGGGAATGTCATGATAACAATGATGGAGTACTATGGTGTAATCAAGCATTTTTGCGAAACATTGTCATCTTCACATTAGATCTATATTCATGTCAGGATGATTTTTTTTCTTTTATGTTCAATAGATTAGTGTGACTCATGACTCCTACAGTTATTTTGTAAAGAGCACTAGAAAGATCATGACGACCAAGGTTTGTCTTACACATGCAGGCACAGGGGAGACTGGGGTCATGCAAACTGTCAGAGGTATCCAAATCGGCATTCAGGAAGTGATGTCACTAACCTAGCTTGGGTCGGGCGATCAACAAACGGGGCAGCATAGAACTAGCAAAAAGACAAGTTTTTTTTTGACAAGTTTTTTTTTTTTTTTCTGAGACGAAACAGAAATGAGGTCAATAAACTGGAAAGGCTATCTGAAAACAAATGGCTCGGTATGAGTGGGCAGAAAACACCAAACAATACTTCGCAACTGGCTGGTTATTGTTTACTGATTTTCCCAATCCACCAGGTATTCCAGCTGACCTTACCTGTGGTGAGAGTTTAGGATCATCTTTACCTGGTAGATGGGTTGTTCAGAGTCTGGGGGGTCTTGGTGTTTCTGTGGCTAGGGGACGCTGTATGGCAGGCTTCAGGCAGGATGCATGAAATGTTGGTGCCATTCTGTTGTGTGGTAGGAGTTCCAATTTATATGAGACTTCATTAATTCTGCATTTCACCTTGTCAGGGCCGATGTCCCAGGAGATATCCTGTACAAAGCACTCAGTGGGTAGGATGGGTGTGGGTTCCGAGCTGTTGAGTGAGGCATTGTGGATAAAAGAGAGGGTGTCTGCCTTGGTATTCTTGGAGCCGGGGCAGTAAGATCTGGTAAACTGGAATCGCATTAAGAATAGGGCCCACCTGGCTTGGTGTGGGTTCAGTCGTTTGGCAGTCTTCAGATATTCTAAGTTTTTGTGGTCTGTGAGAATTGTAAAAGGCTGTGTGGTGCCCTCCAGCCAGTGTCTCCACTCCTCCAGTGCCAGTTTGATAGCTAAGAGCTCATGGTTCCCGATGTCATAATTTCTTTCAGCTGGTGTGAGCTTTTTAGAAAAGAAGGCCACTGGGTGTAGCTTGTTCTTTTCCCCATGACACTGTGACAAAACCCTTCCCACGCCAGTCTCAGAAGCATCAACCTCCACCATGAATGGTTTGGTGGGGTCTGGATGTTGTAGAATGGGGGCGGAGGTAAAAGCTGATTTGAGCTTATTGAAAGCCTCGTCTGCTGTTGGACTCCAACTGAGCTGACATGATCCATTTTTTAGCAGGGAGGTCAACGAGCTGGCAGTGGTGTTGAAACCTCTGATGAAACGTCTATAGAAATTGGCGAAGCCGAGAAAGCACTGTAGTTCTTTGACTAAAGTGGGGGTTGGCCATGACATGACTGCAATGACTTTGGATTGGTCCATGCTTACTCCCTTGAAGTTGATTCATCCCCAAGAATGAGATTTGATTAACGTGGAATTCACATTTTTCAGCTTTGATGAAGAGGTGATTCTCAAGCAGGCAGGTAAGCACAGACCTACCATGGGTCTGGTAACTGTCCATATCTGGGGAGTAGATCAGGATATTGTCTATGTAGGCTATGACGAATCTCCCCAGCATGTCTCTCAATATGTCATTAATCAGACACTGAAAAACACTTGGTGCTGAAGAAAGTCCATAAGGCATGACCAGATACTCAAAGTGACTCATTGTGGTGCTGAATGCCGTTTTCCACTTGTTCCCCTCCCTGATGCAGACCAGGTTGTATGCACTGCGGAGGTCTAATTTAGAAAAGATCCTTGTGGATCATAGCTGTTCTAGGGCAGATGGTATGAGTGGCAATGGGTAAGGATATTTTACAGTGATCTGGTTGAGTCCTCTGTAATCAATACATGGCCTGAGGCCCCCTTCTTTCTTCTCAACAAAGAAGAATTCAGCGGATGCAGGGGATGTGGGTGGTCTAATACCCCTGTTTCAGGGCCTTCTGGACATATTCCTCCATAGCAACGTGCTCCTTTTCAGAAAGTGGGTAGATTCTACCACCAGGTGGTGTTGTGTCTGGGAGAAGGTCTATGGCACAATCGTATGGGTGGTGAGGAGGTAGACCACATGCCTTTACCCTTGCTGAAAACTTCCTTAAGATCGAGATAGCAGGTGGGAACATTGTCTAAGGAGTCAGGCATGGGGCTCTCCACAAAAGTGGAAGAGACCAAGATTTGAGGTAGATAGAGACAGTTCTGAAAGCAGGCTGTCGACCATTGCAAAATGTCCTTTTTTTTGCCAGGAGATAAGTGGGTTGTGGTGCTGAAGCCAGGAGTATCTGAGAAATATGTCATATTGGGCGGCTTGAGTGATGAGTAGAGAAATGAGTTCTGCATGCAGGGCCCCCACCTGTATTTGGAGAGGAGTTGTACATGCTGTGATGAGTCCATCTCCCATTGGGCCCCCATTGATGGAGCTTACTTTGAATGACCCTGGCAAGGTTTTGTTGCCCAGGTTAAATTTCTTGATGACTGCGTCATTGAGGAGATTCCCTTCTGCCCCTGAGTCTGAGTGCAGAAAAAACATGTGTAGCATCTGGTAGTTTCAATAGCACTGGTAATTTAAGAGAGCGATTCATGGAGTTAAAAATGGGACTCACCAGGCTGGGAGATCTGTTCTCGAGCCGCTTTGTAACACTCCTGGTTGGATGGACCGGGCATTGGGTAATAATGTGACTGGACTCGCTGCAATAAAAGCATAACCCTTCTCTCCTCCTCCTCTCTTGCTCTAACCACTGTAACTTTGTGCAAGATACTTCCATGGGTGCAGATTCACCTGAAGAGAAAAGTTGGAAGATGCCAGGGATGGACGGTTGGCAATGAGATTATCTAAGCGAATGACAAGGTCAATGAGGGCATCGAGGGGCAAGTGTTCATCACAACATGCCAATTCACTTAATACCTTGGTGAAATGTGGCTTTGGGTGCTGGCTCGTTCCATCTGCTGCTGGCAGCGAGTGTGCAAAAGCCCAGCGCATACTCGGCCACTCTGCAGTTCCCCTGTTTTATGGAGAGGAGATTCTCACCAATCTCAATTCCCTCATGCTCATGATCAAACACTATCTTGAACAACTCTAAGAAACGGCTATAAGAAGTGGTGGGCTCACCGCCACGCTTCCATACTGTGCCTGCCCACTTAAGTGCCTTGCCTGTGAGAAAAGAAATAAACTTGGCAAGCTTCTGATCTTCAGAGATGCCAGAAAGTGAGGTGAAATACAGGGAGCACTGGAGGAGAAATCCTCTGCACTGAGAAACCTTGCCTGAAAACTTTTTCTGGTAGTGGAATGAGTTACGTGGTTGTGGGAGGAGCAGGGATGCATGATGGAAGGAACTGCGTGACAACAGCAGCAAGCTGAGCTATCCTGGTGTTTAGGTCACACAGCATCTGCTGATGTTCCCCCAACAGGTATCCTTGCGCGTTGAGAGCAGTTTGCTTTTCCTCCTCTGCTGTATCCATGCTGCGGCAAAGTATCCTTTCAAAGTGCAGATTCTTACAGATGCAGGCGCAGGGGAGACTGGGGTCGTGCAGACTGTCAGAGGTCTCCAAATCGGCATTCAGGAAGCGATGTTAGTAAATTAGCGTGGGTCAGGCGATCAACAAACTGGGCAGTGTAGAATTAGCGAAAAGACAAGGTTGAGACAAAATAGAAACGAGGTCAATAAACTGGAAAGGCTATCGGAAAACAAACGGTTTGGTATGAGTGGGAGAGAACACTAAACAATACTCCGCAACGGGCTGGTTGGAGAGTGGTAGAGTGGTTGATGGACATGACCTGCAGATGGTGTGATTAATAGTTAGGTGACAGAGGGCGCTGTGGTTCTTGGGTGTTGTAGTTCAGAGCGGCTATGTTTGGATGCCACTCTGACCTTGTGTTCTCTGCACTGTTACTGAAAGGGTTATCATGTGATGTCTGTTATGTTTTTTTTTTTTCTTCACTTCAAAACAAAATCACTCTTTTTTTAAACATGAAGTGCACACTGGCTAGTGAATTTAATTATCCTCTTGTGTATGAATCCATTTAAATTTATGATTTATGTATTACTTCTGGATTACAGTAGAAGATGCTGAAAGCCTTAGTGCTAGATCAGTACTTTGTAAGCTGAAAAACATCATCAATAACACCAGAAATACCTTTTTTTTTTCATTATTAAAATGTCATAGTCACATGATGTCCATGGCATATTTTTTTTTTCATCCTCAGGCATTTAAAGGAATGGCACTACATTTGTTTTTATCCCCCGCTAGCCAATAGGCCCAAAGGGGGATTATGTCATGGCATTGTCCATCCATCCCGGGAAGGGTGCTCACCTTCTGAAATCAACTCTTCTCACAATTTTTGGAGGAATTTCACGAAATTTGGCACGATTATTTGTTATATGTTGGTAATATGCATATTGTAATTTCGTTAAATTGGGTCACATTTTGCCAGAGTTACAGCCCTTGATTAACAAAATTTATACTTTGACAATTTCATGAGAGCGTGTTTTCCTTCTAAAATCAACTACTCACAATTGTTGCAGGAATTTCACCAAACTTGGCAAAAGGCATTGTTATATGTCGGTAATACACATATTATTTTGTTCAATTCTGTCACATTTTAACAGAGTTGTAGCTCTTGATTTAACAACCTTGTACTTTAACAATTTCATGAAGGTGTGCTTGCATTCTGAAATCAACTCCTCTCACAATTTTTGGACAAATTTCTCGAAGCTTGGCAAAAGCTCTTGTTATATGACGGTAATACGCATATTGTGATTCAATTTCATTTGTGAACATTTTACAAGAGTTTTGACCCTTTATTAAATAGCTTGTTCTTTGACAATTTCATGAGTGTACCTTCTTCTGAAATCAACTCTTCTCACAATTTGTGGAGGAATTTCACCAAACATGGCAAAAGGCTTTGTTATATGACAATTTAGGGGGTATATTGAAATTTTGTTTAATTTGGGCAAATTTTTACCAGAGTTATCAACTCTTTTGTGAGGGAAGTTGTGTGTAAGCACACAAGTTGTACACAGGCGTGAGTGTTTGTTTTATTGTGAGAAATTTGTGAGTTATGTAAAAGTGTTTATAAATGCAGTTTATGCTCATGAATGTACTGTAGAGTTACCAGTGAGTTATTACATTTTACTAGAAAACATATTTATGAGCCATGTAGCTTAACAAATGTATTTATTTGAGGTTTTGTATTTTCTTTATTTAAAGATGGCCACTACTGTTGTCCAGAGTCCACATCACCGAGTTTGTTTAGTTTATTATATTGCATAGTTTGAGGCTGGAATTTCGATACAGAACTAGAGGAAAATACTATATTGTTTTGTTCACACTAAATTGTACTAAACCCTCAAAATTATAAATTTAATGCTGCTTTATTTTTTTAAATGCAGTGTGGGAACAAAATACCCAAAAAATAATTTTGCTGTGTCCAGCCTTATCCTTCCTGACCTGGCCACAAAGATTTGCATAAAGCAAGCAGATTTGTCCACTCCCACTCCCCAAAAACTTGAAAAATATCCCTTTAAGGTACATTTAGAACAGATTTTTTTAAGTGTGATTAATTTGTGATTAATTGTGAGTTAACTATGGACAATAATGCAATTAATTGATTCAATACTTTAATCGATTGACAGCCCTAATAAATAACAATGCCTTCTAAAGGGTTAATGTATTTTCTGCTCTATTGTACAGGTATCATCATGTGTGAAACTGCAGTCATCTTTGCCTCCTTTACCCCTCTATGACCAGCCCCCCTGCAACCTGGACTGTAGCCCCGCCCCCAACCTGCCCCGCTCACCGTCTGTCAATGGCGAGCACAAACAGCCTGGCCTGCACAAAGGCCTGCCACACAGTAAGACACCCTTCTAAAACCTCGTCAAGTGTACCTCACTTGCTGCTTTGCTTTTCAAAAGCAGTCTTGCTTTTTGAGAGATTTCTAAACTTTTGCTTTTTGTCTTTGTAAAGATCACAGTCTGAGTCCAGAAAGCCCAGGATTTCCACAGCCACCAAGATTCACACCTGATGTATCTGGCCCAGGCAAACTGCGGCCTGTATGTAACCCCTTTTAACACCCTTCCACATTTTTAGCTAAGTTCTATATTTAAAATTCTACATATACAGCAAAACTGCACTATTTATTTGTGTTAGAGTCTAATAGTGATAAGTGAATCTGTAATCAGGCCATTTACCATCTGTTGGGCAATCTGAGAAATTTTAAGATTCTTTGTCTAAAACAATACTTTATTTCCTATATAGTGCTCTACGATGAGAGTGTGTCATGCCATTTTCTTGTCATGCTTGAAAACATAAAACAGAATATGCACTCTCGGTCCTAAGTTCCATGATGCCTTGTGCAGGATATGTGCAAATCATTTTAGATGTTATTTTACTTGTTAATGTAACAACTAGAAGGGTACTCGGTAAAGTGCATACCTCCACTAAGCCACATATTAGAATATCCTGGATCCACATACATATCCGGATTTGCATCAAAAACCGAATAAATTGTTCACTGGCTCATGGCTCACCTTTCATCAAAATATGTTCACTACTTTTTGAGGTACATTGGGAACAGGGAAAACAATCAAACGGAGGTGAAAACATAACATCTTCCAACAAAGTTGGCAGAGATGATGACAAATTTGGGTACAGAAAAAATGACATCAATTTACCCACTTTTTTCCCATTCAAACTGGGAGACGGATAAGAAAAAAGTGTTGTTGTTTTTTTGTTAACAGAAAAGGGTACGAAGAAAAAAATATATGACCTATAGCAATAAGTGTTATAGTAATAAGATACAGAAACATATTTATATTATTGAAAAGTACTGTGTAAATATAATTATTATTATTGTTGTTATTATTATCAGACCGCAGAATGAGTGCTGCTTAACTATTGCTCCCTCAGGTCCGTGCCGCTCCGCCTCCTCCAAAACAGCACCATCGCAGACAAGTGGACAAAACCGAGGAAGTAGAGATCACGCTGGTGTAGCATGCCGCTCTTTTCTTTTAGAGGACTCATCTACATTTGACCTCAAACTCCTCCTACTGGCTTCAAAGGGGTGGGGATACCTGTAAGCCCACACTTCCAGCTCTCTGAACAAGGTGGACTGCGTTTCAAAGATTTCTCCCTGCTAATCCTGGAAACACCTCTTATGGCGTCACAGTTTGGTGCCTTTTAACCCTTTTCATGCCAAAACTAATCCTTGTCTTTGTATTTGTAGAGTCAAAATATTGTGGCATTTCCGATTACAAGGTTATGCTCTACAAATTCATGATGGCAGAAAATATGAAGAGTAATAAAGCCTGGTTGGTTAACTTGCACATATACCTATCCAACAGGCTCATCAATAGCAGAAAATGCAATATCAGGAGGTTATTGAAGGATTTGCAAGGGCATTTTTGGTGTACAGTGGGTCTGGGTGATTAAGTTTGCCCCGTCTTCAGCCACGTGTAGTCCTACCATATGTATTTAATGTTGTATTAGTACAGTACATTACTGTTGTCATAGGAATGTTCAAAATATGTGCAACATTTCTTCATATATTGTAACTGAGTGGATGCTTTTTGAAATATAACGTTGAGGACAAAGACAGTTGTGTATAAAAGGGTAAAATGGTGAGGTAGGAAGGGTGAGAGGGAGTTCAAGAGAATGAGGGCTGGATCCTCCATTTTCTTTTTCCTCTCCCATTGCTTCTCTAGCTAAACACATTACTCCTCCTTATGTTAATCTAAGTGCAGTACTAATTACATCAATATTAGCCTTTTCTCAACTTTTCCTTAACAAGACTGCCATTTGTATGTATGAACTAATATTTAGTCGTCAAAAGGAAGACAGAGAATGGAGGTTTTTTGGCGTGCATTGTCCCTGGGAGCACATGCTTTACTTTATCATGCGGTCTAAT
Organism: Cathorops aguadulce; assembly: GCA_026122135.1. Classification (NCBI taxonomy): domain Eukaryota; kingdom Metazoa; phylum Chordata; class Actinopteri; order Siluriformes; family Ariidae; genus Cathorops; species Cathorops aguadulce. Next base: position 18,455,953 of record JAPEIY010000025.1, on the reverse strand, counting down.
CTGTTTGCAAATGCCAATCAATATGCGAGCATTATTTAAAGTGCTTAATTTTTCTTCCTAATTCTTATCTGGCGCTCCGATCACAATAACATAAGTTTAGTCTAATGGAGTGTGTTGGCAGAAGGGTCCTGGCTGTTTCATAGTAATTAGCGTCCTAAGTGCTTTTCCTTTGTACAAGGGGCAGCTATTTTTTCTGTTTTCTATTTCTATCTCATACATTATTCTGCTAGAAAAATCATCACCAAACTCAGATGGTCAATTCCCATTATATTTTGAAGTACTGAATGCCTGTTTATTATTATTATTATTATTATTATTATTATTATTATTATTATTATTATCCCATATCTGTATTTTTAAACATATTTTTAACTAGGCATGTGCTGAATTTCTTTTTATACAATAGCATTCATCTGACCTCAGTAATTGCATAAACAGTGTATATATACTACATAATGCAAGAAAGATTCTACTATGTTTTTCACACTCTCACATAGTAAAAAGCATTTTAATAGCATTACAAACCACAGAAAGCATCTCTTTAAATCCATATTTGGAAATTTGCAACTAGGAAGAAAGAAGTAACTGGAATTTTTATGTACTTTGAAATAATTTGTTAGCCAGCCAGCTTACATGAGCTAACCTGACAGCTTATGTGAGGATTTTGAAGTTGTATCCATAAAAGTTCACAATATTCACAGCTAATATTAAATAGGTAGCTAAACATGAGCTAATTTGATAGGAGTTCTGAGAGGATTTTTAATTAACATGTGAATACATAAATGTTAACACTCATGTAGTGCAAGTTAGCTGGCTGTGAGCTAAACTATACAGGATTTCCGCAAGGATTCTGAAGTTCATAAACATTCGAAATATTTCCAGCTAACTCTAGCTGGCTGGCTAATGGCAGGATGTCTGAGAAAGCCTTACCTTTTTGAGTGCAATCATATAAAACTCATTTTAAGGATGAGGCATGTATTTGGAAACATTCTGTTCGAAATCACATCTGTGGCCTGCAAATAGAATTTCTGAAGAGGTTTGGGATTGCCTTCTTTAAAAATGACACAATGTTCTTTTACATTCATCGAAGGTATCAGCACATGCCTATGTATAGTGTGTATCTCAGCACTTTTCCAAAGCTGTATGGCTTTGTATCTTTTGACTAATATGTCTGCATCCCATCAAAGGACCTTTCCGTAGCATAGCTGCCTAAATGTGCGTGTGTACATTTTTGTTTTGTTCAGGGTTTGTTTGGGGTTTTTTTTGTGTGTGTGTGTTTTTAATTCAGTGTTTTGTACCCCAATGGTTTTGTTTGCTAAAGAATACAGTCCTGTTCTTTATTATCTTCCTCCAGGAGTAAGAAATCACCCATTTTCTAGAGATTAGTGTTTATAGTGTTAAAAACAGTAAATAATTGTCACCTTAAAGCATATACGCAGAATCATGGCCTCACTTTTTATTTATAAATGTCTGAAACCTCAAGAATGGCATAGGAATAGTTTTAAGCATTAACAATAAATCTAATATAGTAATTTTTACGATTAAAGTGATTCAT
>JAPEIY010000025.1:18318853-18330534 GCA_026122135.1 Cathorops aguadulce | reverse complement strand
GTTCTGGAGCCAATAAGCCAAAGGTTTTAAGTTTTGATCTAATAAAAGTGTTGAGTTTGAATAAAAACCTTTTTTGGAAGGAATAACAGCCAGTTGCTTGCTCGTTTTAAGAGGCCTTTCATGTTGCATAACACACTATTGATATAGTTGTTTAAAAAGACAAAAGTATCATTTATCCGATTACTCGATTAATCGATGAAAAAATCGACAGAATACTCGATTCCAAAAATATTTGATAGCTGTAGCCCTAATTTTTACTTGCGCTGTCTTTTCCCTTATACCATGAACTCCGTGTAAGTAAAAGTCCTATAAAAGAGCTTGGTCATTTTCAGTGAATGATACCAATGCATTTGGAAAATTTGAGAAAACTGTATGGTAATTTCATTTTTACACATCAGGCTCTACAAGAGAAACTGTGGAACATGGCTGTGCCTCTGTGTCTGAAGCAGAATGCCATGGCATCAACTGCTGCACAGCAGGTACCAACACACGTGCACACACTGCAAAGAACAATAAAATGTTTAATATAGCCAAATTTAATGTACCAGTAGATGATGATTATATTCAGATTTTTCTCCCTTACCTGCCTGAAATCATCAAATAAAACAAAATGAAGCTGAATATAAACTTAAATGTAATATAAAAATATAAATATATTTTCTCTTATGTTGGTATAGATTTGTTTGTCCTCTGTGAATATTGTGTGTGCGTGCGTGTGTGTGTGCGTGCGTGCACACATATTAGATTCTGGAAGAGACATATAAGCTGGAATTCTTATACAGTGGACTGGAGACGCGTCAGGTGGCAACTATTCATAATGTGCGACTGCAAGCCAAGGCACTACAACTTGTTCTTACTGCCCGCACCAAACAAGGGTCAGCACTGTTAACACACACTTAACTATCAGGAAGGAATGTATAATGCTCCTAAGACAATATCAAATGATTACACATATATTTTACATTGTATAAAAGTCTGAGCTATCTATCTATCTATCTATCTATCTATAACAAACAAACTTTGTTATAGATTTCTATTTTATGACTTCTGCATTATCACATCAGTACAAAAGCATTTTAGAATTCCAAACATTTATTTTCCATCACAAAATTAAATGCTACAGGGAAAAATAAGTGTGTATATCTGAGTAGCATATTACATAAGAGATTAAAAAGATTTTCAGATTAAAAAGAATCAAGAATAATGAAGGCTACTGGATTTTGCTGCAAAATTAAGAAGCAAATGTGACAGTGTCCAGAAGAACTGTGGCTGGTTCTGCAAGATGCTCAGTAAAACCTACTGCTCATTTCCTTATAAAACTGCACTCTATCTATGAGACAACTATTTTTAATGCTTTAAAAAAGGGTCATCTCACACCAAATATTGACTGTTTCATTTATTATGGCTTACTGCTGTTATAGTATTTTTTTTTAATGTTGAAACATTTAATTTCATTATTTTTAATCAGTTTTTGGTCTACAACATTTCTTTACATGTGCCTAAGACTTTTGTACAGTTCTGAACATCTGTGTAATCTACAATCCTGTTTAAAAGGTATGTTTAAAGCAGCCACAGTTCAATGTGATCAGTGCTTCACAATTTAGCATTGTGCAAACATTTTGATTTTAAACAATTAGTTTTGAGGTTCAAGAGACCACTTTATCTTGACTGGAATTGAAAGTCTATATATATTGAACTTGTTTACAACATTCATCCATCTTCAGGAAATGTTTTGTTCTGGCCAGGGACACTATGGTTTAAATTACATTTTGGGAATCCGCTAAGTTAATTAGAAAACATTGTGGGCAGGATTGGGATTTTAAAAAACAACAAAAAAAAAAACAGTCTAACACATACTTCTACATTGGGGGGGGAAAGAAGCACGGTGCCAAGGAACATTGTTACTTCACTGATTCGGAGCCCAATGGACTGGTTCAGTCGCATCACCTCCTAACTTTTGCAGAGTCACAACAGGGTGTAATCAATACAGCTGTATTGTCAATGTTCAAAAATAAAAATTGAATGTAACCATGGAATCATACTAGCCTGCTTTTCTTTAACAGGGCTGAACCACTTCTTGGACTATGTGAGAAGTTCCTCCAGGAAGTGGAGTCCTTTCAGAGGTATGATACATAACAGTGAAATGAAGTGTCACAGCTGTGCTGCAGATTCACTCTCTATGAACTCGGCACTGACTGGTGAGGTAGGGTGTGAATAAATTGTACATAGCAACAGTCACTATTTGTTGTATACCTATAAAATCCACTTGTATGATGACCACAGATAATAAAATGACCAATGAGTGAAGCAACAAGTTAGTTGAACAGGTGGGACTGGCAGCTCAATGAATGTCACTGTGTTAACAGTAGTAATTATGAGTATGAATTTGCTCAAATGTTGGAGATTAATTTTCCCAAACAGCAGCTGTGGCAGTAGTTCTGACTGAAAGGCAGATCACAGGTTTATATTAAATGTTCTTGTTATAATGTCTATAGTAACAGCTTATTCACAGGGACTTGTATAGTGGATGCTCCACATACTCCAAGTTTAATAATAAACAGATATAAAAATAATATTATTTAACAAAGAAAAAGATACAGCCATTGATAAGGTGAAGTTTTCTGTAAGGAGATATTCGTTTAAAATTTGTGGAAGGATTCTCCAGTGTCAGCTCTTTGTAACGGTCAGGTTTTCTGCCACTGGAGTCTTGAGAACAGAGGAAGAAGTTAGTCGTCTTAACTTTGAGAGAGGAAAAACAGAGCCTCTTTATAGCTGGTCTGAATGTCATAAGAATTACGTAAATCTCATGGATGGTGCATGACATTTAAATGTGACAAACTTAAAAATAGTCACCTTTCTTAATCACCTTACGATGCTTAACAACACACCCCGATATTTCTGTTTGCCATTCCATCAGATCTAAACAGCCTTCTTTTGCACAGGCTCTTCATGACCGAGCTGCCCCACCTTCAGGACAGTTTTGTGGAGAAGCTTCTAGAACTGATGCCCAGACTCGTAGCCTGCAAACCACTGGACTTAGTGAAGATCCTCCAGACCACTCTGAGACAGAGCAGATTCACTCACCTCAAACTCCCCGAGCAGGTCTGTTCATTCACATCAAAGTGTCTGTTTAGAAGAAAAATTGTTGCAGCAAATATTTATTTTCTACAATGTGTTTCTAAAACTATTATTTGGGGTTTTCCAGATCCACAGAGCTTCAGCTACAATTATTGAGCCAACGGGAGAGTCAGACAACCCACTGCGGTTTACCTCTGGCTTAGTACTGGCATTAGACCTCGATGCTACTCTGGAACATGTGCAAGACCCACAAGCTACAGTTAAAGTGCAAGTAAGGGTTCTTTCATTGTTGAGTCAGCATTTTAGGGGCATGAGATATAAAATTGTGTTTTATGTCCTGTAGTAAATAATCTTTTCTCCTTCCTTCAACAGGTACTCTACCCAGATGGACAGCTGCACATAATTCATCCTAAACCTGGAGATTTTAGGACACCAGGACCAGGAAGGATGCGACTTCTCACTCAGGTGTATCTGTCCCATTCAGCCTGGACAGGTGAGATTATTCCCATGTGTTCATTTCTACAGCTTGATTAATTTCCTGGAATTTAGTCATGATTGTTGGATATTGGGTGCGTTCGAAATGGGGAAAATGCTTCCTCAGGAGGATGTCTCACAAGACAGCAAGGCATCAAGGACCATTCAAAACTGATCAAATTCTTGTTTCTTGTCTTCTAAGATGCCTTCAAACTTCCCCCAGTTGAAGGCAACATAGATGTATGCAGCTAAGTGCTGCCTTTTACCCATAAATCTGTGCAGCAGCTCCTTCAAGAAAGGGGGGTGGACCGAATTTCACAGAAGAGTAATTTCATATACTAATATAAACTTTTTCAGTTAGATTTATGAAACGTTACCAAGAAAAAAACAATATTCTATCTTATAAGCCTCATGACTGTAACCAAATGAACTTGTTTGATATGATTTGTGAGGTATCTGTTAGCCTGCTAGCTAGCTTTTTGGTTTAGTTACACAGCGTGCTGATGTCACATAAATGCTATCCTGAAAGATCATTCGAAACAAACGTATTTAGACGATGCCTTCAGTCAAAGGTCCTGCTTTATGAGACACCTGTCTATTAACGGCAGTGAGGCAACAAGGCAGCAAACTTCTGTTTTGAACTTAAGAGAGAGTTAATGTAGACAAAATTAATACATGCATACTTTTTTTTTTGTCCTCAGGGGTTTCATGAGCGTGTTTTTTCTAAAAGAAAGAGAAATCCTTTTCTGCTGCGAGATTATTAGAGCATAGGGAATGAAATCCTAGCAGCCACACTGATATAAATAGAATTGTATCTAGGCCGGAGAATGTGGTTCTTGCCAGAATCATTTCGAATGTGTGGGAATCGAGCCATTTCTCTAATACACAGAGTGTGTGGTGAAATATTTCTACCGATAAAAGCCTTTTAGAAGAAGAACCACCTTTATTTGTCACATGCACACTTCAAGCACAGTGAAATTCATCCTCTGTATTTGAAGCAGTGAACACACGTGCGTGCACAGTGAGCAGCCACACTAGAGCGCTCGGGGATCAGTCAGGGGCTAAGTACCTTGCTCAAGGGCACTTCCCAAAGCTGCCCCACGTTAACCTAACTGCATGTCTTTGGACTGTGGGGGAAACCAGAGCACCCGGAGGAAACCCATGCAAACACGGGGAGAACATGCAAACTCCACACAGAAAGGCCTTGCTGGCCACTGGGTTCGAACCCAGAACCTTCTTGCTGTGAGGCGACCGTGCTAACCACTTAGAGAACAAGGTTTTAATTGTACACTGTACTCCTTTGGGTTAGTAGTGTGTCCCTTTCTGACTTAGTACGATGTCTTGACATCCCAGTACGCGATCATCTATCTGCTTCATAGTTTATACATTGTAACATCATGCACATATTTTATGTATTTGCTTAAGTAATTTCCTTAGAGGCACAGCATGTTTGTTGGTAGCACAGCCATCTCACAGCTGCAGAGTCCCTGATTTGTTCCTGACTCAGGTTTGTGTGGAGTTGTGCATGTGCTCTGTGTTCATATGGGCTTACTCCAGGTTCTCCGGTTTCCTTCCAGTGTCCAAAACCATGCAGGAAAATGGGTTGGTTAATCTAAATTGCCCACAGGTGTGAATGTGTTTGTATGGTTCCCTGTGATAGAATAGTAGTAATTATCCCACCTTGTACCCAGTGTTAATGCGATTACACTCCAGACCCATTGCAACCCTGACCAGGATAAAGCAGCTACTGAAGATGAATGAATGAATGAATGAATGAATGAATTTTCGTAAAGTAATTTCCTCCTTCTTGCTTTCTGTTGTTCTCATCACTCTCCCAGAGCCATCTCAGATCGACGTGCGGTTGCTCCTGGCCTACAGCAGTAAACTGGCTGCTCCCAAACCAACCTGGGATGAGAGCACAGAAGGCCTGCCAACAACTGAAAGCTCAATCGAGGGCACCATCAACCTCAGCAAGCCTGTCAAAGTCTTCATCATGCCAAAACCTGCTCGGCGCTGACCTTGGACTTTGAGACAGATGTGTTGGAGAGGAATTGAGGACCGAGCTGAACCTGACGCCAACAAATGAATCAACAGCTTTTTTCCTTAACGCTGATTTTATTTTGGCAGAAAATATTGATCTGTAGTTTTTGCATCATAAATCCTTGTCTTTTGTGTGTTGTAAATACTAATTTTATTAAAGAATTAAAATATTTGAACAGCCTTTTCATGAAAATTAAATAAAAGGTTTGGGCATTGCTTTTAGATTTTTAACACACAGCTGAGATGCTTGGCATCTTCAGCAGGTGGAATGGAAAACTCCTCCCACTTTAGCCCCTTGTCCTGCAAGGATGTTGTACTCTTTCACAGCCTTCTCAGTCTGCAGTACCTTTACATCCACGCCTTGTTTCTTTACATGTTCCACTGTAGCGGGAGGCACCTGTGGCAGCAAGATCACAACCGTTTAATCCAGTTTACTCTCAAACCATCCAGGTGTTCGGGGGGGGGAGGGAGATGGAGGCGCATATTAATCTCTTCTTTGTCTGGTTATATTTTAAGACTTATCATTGAAATCACCTGTAATGCTTCACTCATTCCTCTTCCTATAACCAGCGTCTGAACTCCTTTTCTCAAGATTTCCTCCAGGTCGGCTGGCTGGACACCTGGATGATGCTGAGACACACATGGCATTTAAAAATGGTGCCTTCCTGTTCTTGTGGTAGTCTGAAATGTAATTACTACTGAAGTGAAAGGCTCACTTTTAAGAACATGCAGTAGATTGTGACTTGTACAGAAATCAAATGGGAAGAGCTGAAGGAACCTTGTAATACATATACAACTAGTTTTTTAATTTTCATATTTTTTGTCACAAAGCATTTTATCACTTAGCATTTAGAATTCATTACAATCCAACGTGCATTATGTTAACGGATTATACAGCTTTGGGGACATTAATCTTGAATGCTATATATTTATTTTTGTTTGTTTCTCTAGTTGTAGCTTTCTTCTGCCCTATCCCTTGTTGGCATTAGTTTGTGAGCCAGCAAGTGGAGAAAATTTAGCTAAAAAGTACTGCCCCTAAAAAAATTCCCAAGATGTGGGATCACGAGGGGTTTTCGGATTTTGAAACTGAAATGCGTCAGTGCTGATAGAGGCAAGTGTCTGTTTAACGTAAGTCAGGGGAAGAAGTGAAATATCAGTTAGTTGCTCCATAAAGTGTATTGGCACTCACATCTGTCCCAGTCTCTCTCCAGTCCCATTCTCGACTACCACCTGGCCACACCTTGCAATCTTTGTAGGAAGAAGCACAACCTTTGACCTTTATATGGCCCCAGGATAGAGATGCAATTTCTGGGGATGCCATGACTGCTCTCTCCTTTAACTGAATAATTGACAGTTTATGTCACTACAGGGGAGATTTTACGATTAGTACAACAGACTAACTTCATGCAAATAAAGACTTTGCTTACCCCAGTATATGGCGGTTCTGCTTTCTTGATAGACTCAAACTCTCGCTTTAGTCTTACCGTCGCTGAACTATAATAAAAATATGGCCGTGACTGCCTAACACGCCCCATTGCTTACGTCATGATCGGTATCCAATCAGGTGGCACTTGACCGGCCCAATTGCCTTTGGTGGCTAGCAAACAACTTGCGTTAATATGTGGCTCGTTTTTTCTAGAAACCCATAGTGGTGCTTAAATACTTTGTATATAGTATATTGCTATACTATAGTGATATAATAATGTATATAAATATATTATTTTGGGAGAGGTGAAATCTTTGAGTAACCGTGCCTTTGAAAAACTAGCTAACTACGGCACGTACAGTCAAAGTGCCCGGATGTTACAAAACGTCTCACGATGCTCGTGCTGCTTTAAGGGACTTGTAGTACGCATACAAAAGACTACATATTTTAGATCTTTACATTTTCCGACCTTATCTATACATTTATTCATCTTAGTATGTTTTTTTTTTCATATCATAGAAAATTCAGGAACAATCCGTTTTATGCAATGAATCCGTCTTCGTAACGGTAGCTATCAGTAGCTCATTCAATGCTTTGGAAATTTACTTCCGGTACCGGCATTGACGTAGGGACACACCTATGTATTCTATTGGCTATTGCTCATGAGACAAGCAGCCCGTGGATTGGACAGATTCACAGCGAGCCGGTCGCAGCGCAGGAAGGCAGGGTTTATTAAAATACCGGTGGGCGAAAGGTAACGCCCACTTGGAGACGGCATGGTTTCCATCCTCTTCCTAGTCAGCAAGGGTTCACGAGACTAATAATTATTGATTATTAATACTGTTAAATGATAAATACAGAAACATTATAATGGGATTTGGGGTATTTCAACGGCGCAGCACTGAAACAAGGTTGCTTGTGCTGTCTTGATTGCTGGATTTATTGGTAGCCACAACACTTTACATCACCAAATCGGTTTATGCATGACGCATTTTCTGAAAGTTGTGATCCACAACGCGATCTGGTAATGATGTTTTCCCCGTCGCGGTGAATTGTGGGCAGGCCTCGGTCCTCCCTGGCTTTAATCTCACTCTATACTGTAACCCGGGTAGGGAAAATGGCTGCTCCGGTAGCTCTAGCGGGTCTTCCTCCGGGTTTATGTCCGAGCTTTGCCGTCGTTTGCTCGTTTTTAGAGCGATACGGTGCTGCTCTGGATCTGCCTGAAATGACTTTCCCGCAGATGGAGGGATACTTGCAGGATACATCATCAGGTGAGGGGGGAAAAGGACATTTTACTGCGACGTTGTGGATGGGTATATAGACTAGTGAGGGTCTCTCCATCCTCCTCCTCCTCCTCATCATGGTGCTGTTCTAGTTCAGTGTCTTACACAACATTAACTCCACATTTGATATTTCCCCAGATTGAATATACGTCGTAACAACGCGAAGGACTTATTAAAGAACGGACATCAAATGTATTAGAGTAGGAAACAGTGTACTACAGTAACTAGCTAACGGACTGAGAAACACAGCTCTTGGCTAGCATGCTAGTTTTCTGGATTTGATCTACCGTGAGTCTGTAACAAGCTAGAAGCCATTATTCTGGGATGTTAAGTAAGAATAAACCCTGCGTATGACTATGCACCTCACTTGTTTTATATGTTTCGTTAGAGTGTTTTAGGCTAATTCTATGCTATTTCGGGTCAATATTAACTAGCATCTCAGTACCGCTAGCTAACTGTCAGGTGGAATTTTTCCATTGGGTTTGTTGTTGCTTGCTCTACTGTTTTTAATTCTACATTCAAATCTGGACCAAAATGTTTCCTCAGTATTTATATGAACAATCACTGGCTGTGTGTCCCCCCTCCCCAAACAGCATGAAGAACATAGAACAGTTTCTGATTTCTGTCGTGTAATGTAGATACTTTTAAATCAGACTCATGTTTACATTCAGTTTTAGCTAGCAACATTGTGACGAACAGGACAGAGCCGCCGGACGTCTCTTCTGCGCATGCGCACAACTTCTTAGGCAAACTTTCTTTCCACTATTTGTTTACACAAATATTAATTTCGTATTTGTAATATGTCCAGACTAAAATGGCAGAGCTTTGTCGGGTGATCCTAAAATAGTGGTTTATAACATGTTTATAACACTTTTTTTGTAACGTCACACATGTTAACAGTAATACAGGTCTTTGCATGTATAAAAGTAACTAGGTGATATCTGTAATTATCCACAAAAAAATTTAATGGGTATGGAAGCACTTACAGCAGAGACGCACCACACCAAACCACACAATTTTACAAAATATGAGAAATATTAACTTCTCTGATGTGTTGAACATGTATAGTTTGATCAGTTATTTCTCATGGTTTAATTCTGCATATCACCAAATTATTACACTCTCCTCATCCCACCAACCTATTGTTTCCCCATGATGGCAGAGCTGATTGTGTCCTTGGAGAACTACAACAACCATCAAATGACTACCTAATAGATGACACAGTTGGATTTCTATCAGTAAAAATACAAAAAAAAAAGCACATTCTGGACTCCTTACTCTAAATGAAATATTCATATTTTAAAGTTATTTTGAAAGGACCACACTAAATGTCTTTGACTTAAGGGTACAAAAACTTTTGCACTCAACTGTATGCATGAATTTTCATCTAATTCATGATTGATGTGTTATTGATTTATTGATCATCTTTCTGGGACTTTGTAGTTCCGCAGCCTCTTATTGAGCTCCATGTGAAGTTACTTCGCAAACTTGGAAAGTCTGTGACATCAGACAGATGGGAGAAGTATCTTGTTAAGGTAAATTAAATATTGAGCACTATGTTTGCCTGGTGTAGTTAAAATCCATACATCTAGATTTCTCAGTCTGGATTTCATCTTGGACAAAATGTTCTCATCTCTTAATATTTTTTTAAACACAGGTATGTCAGGAGTTCAACAGTACCTGGGCATGGGAGCTGGAGAGGAAAGGATACCCAGAAATGTCAATGGAGTGCAAGGCTGACATCCTTAAGGTGCTGCTTTGAAAGGAACTGGCAACTATGAACAGTCTTCAAAATATTTACATTAGTTTCAAATTATTTAGCACTGTGAGGGGGAAAAAAATTGAAAACGGTTCTAGAATTTTGAGAGAACCTAAGAGTGTATGTAGTAATGCAAGATCATTATATCCTGATTTATGTGAATCTAGTGGTCAGCATGGTGGCACAGTGGGGATCTTTGCCTCCTCACAGCCACAGGGTCCCTGGTTCGATCCTGATCTTGAGTTACTCTCTGAATGGAGATTTGTTGTTCTCATGTCTGTGTGGGTTTCATCCAGATTCTCCAGTTTCCTCCGGCCTCCAAAAACACCTGGATTGGCTAGTTGAAATTGCCCCTAGGTGTGAGTGAGTGTGTGAATGTGTGTGTGCATGGTATATATCCCTCCTCATGCCCAGTGTTCCCAGGATAGTCTATGTATCCACCCTGATTCTGACCTGAATGAAGTGGTTGCTGAAGGTAATTGAATGAATATAGTGATCTACATGGTAAAATGTTTAGTTATTATTGTGTAATTACTTATGATACCCATACTTATCATTTATTCATTTTCAGTCATCACTTTATAATGTTCAGGACCTGATCCTGGGAATACTGGACATGAGGTAGGAATACAACCCGAGTGAGATGTTGGTCCATCCCTAGGCACCAAGGCCTAATTTAACATAGCCAGTTCACTAACTGGTATGTTTTTGGGAGGTGGGAGGAAACTGAAGGACCTATGAAAGTCAACATTGGCAGTAAATTAAACTATGGAGCTGTCCTATTGCATCACTGCATCACCGCTGCCCTGCATACAGACCAATAGTATACGATCGATAATAGTAACAGGCCCCTACTTGCTACACTACATTACTTGTGTTTGATTGCTTGTATGTTTTACAGTACTTGTGTGAAAGCCAGTTTGATGACAACCTCAAGTTTAAGACGGCAGTGAACGAGGAAGACCCAGAGCAAATGCGCCTGCAGCCAATTGGCAAAGATAAGGAAGGGCTCCTCTACTGGTTCCAACTGGATCAAGACCAAAATGTGCGGCTCTATGTGGAGGAGCAGGATGATCTGGATGGGTCGTCGTGGAGGTGCATTGTCAGGTAAACGGTGAAGAACCAACAGTCTGGAGACTTCAAGATGTTACTTTACTCATCACTGAATAGCCAAAAGACATACAGGAAATGGAGAGATGTTCATACCTGTACTAACCCCAATCCTGGCACTTAAGCACTCTATTGGTAATGCTACAGTTTTATAAATCAGGAGAGTGATATTGTCAAGATTGACTCGAAAATTGAAAATAGTACAAAGACATCATTGAATGTTGAAACTGAGAAATTTTATTGTTTTCTGAAAAATATATGCTCATTTTGAATTTAATGTCAGCAACATGTTTCAGAAAAGTTGGGACAGGGGCAACAAAAGACTGAAAAACTTGTGTAATGCTAAAATATATATGATATTATGTACCTCAGGGGCGGCACGGTGGTGTAGTGGTTAGCGCTGTCGCCTCACAGCAAGAAGGTCCGGGTTCGAACCCCGTGGCCGGCGAGGGCCTTTCTGTGCGGAGTTTGCATGTTCTCCCCGTGTCCGCGTGGGTTTCCTCCGGGTGCT
>JAPEIY010000025.1:18260493-18272816 GCA_026122135.1 Cathorops aguadulce | reverse complement strand
GATGATAGGACTTCTGAACAGTCATTTCCAATAATAAAATGCAAAAGTAAAAAATGGTGGATACACCATTTTGCAACAAAACTCTTCAAATGGAGTTCCATTATCACTACTAATCTTCCCAGGAATACCCCATCTGGGAATTATTTCAGTTAGCAGAGCTTTCGCTACAGCTCCTGCATCTTGTTTGGAAGTGGGGAATGCCTCTACCCATTTAGAGAACATATCTACTATTACCAGACAGTATTTTTTCCCTTCTGCGGGTGTCAATTTAATAAAATCCAATTACTCATAATACAAGGTAAATGTTCAAATGGTGTCTATGGTTGTGGGTGTGCAGCCTGTGTTATCTGTTGCCCCCGACCTATGTTGTGTGTGGCACAAGTGACACATTTCTCGCAACATTTTTGGGCAAAATTCATGAATCCTTTTGTAAACCAAAAACGCGCAATGGTGCTGCTCATTCAAAAGACACATGGTCACAACCATGTATCAATTTTGTGAAATAAGGGAAATAACACTTGGGCAGACATGGCTTGAATCCATCTGCACCATACCACATACCTTGTTCATGAATACAACCTGCTCTTCTTCAAATCTGGCGTTCTCCTGATGTAGCTCTTGCCTGTAGATCATGTAAGTGAGCAATAGGTGTCACAGTAAGGTTAGTATTGTTAGCATTTGTGTTGGTGCTCAGCATGAGTTTGGAAGGCCCTTGGGACGTGGCTCGCTTGGCCACTGCATCTGCTGCTGCATTTCCTGTGGAGATAGGATCTGAATCGTTAGTGTGAGCATCACACTTACAAATGGCAAATTGTTTAGGTAATAATGTGGCTTCTAGGAGTGAAGCTAGCAATGTATTATGGGTAATTGGTTTTCCTGTAGAAGTAAGGAACCCCCTGTGTTTTCCACAGTGTGCCAAAATCATGTGCTACCCCAAAAGGTATACCTACTGTCAGTATATATCGTGGCTGTCTTCTCTCATGCTAATTTGCATGCTTTAGTGAGGGCAACCAACTCTGCAGCTTGAGCTGAGTAGTTGCCCAGAAGTGAACCAGAAAACAGGGTTTCATGATGTGTAACGACAGCATACCCTACCTTATTCAGGCCTGTAGCTGGATCCCTCAAGGCTGAGCCATCTACAGAAAGGACAAGGTCAGGGTTGTGAAGAGGAGTCTCTTGTAAGTCAGGATGAGGAGCACAGACCTGATTAACCATTGCTATGCAACAGTGGGTTTCCCCATCTCCTTCGACAGGTACAGCATTTCACTGTGATGTTGGGCATTTCCAGGAGGACACCTAGAAGCAGCATAGAGACAGCATGTGGGACCAAGAGCGTTAGTTCAGAATAACCCAAAATATCACATGATGCTGCAACAAACTTTTCAGCAGCTGCGACTGCCCATAGACAAACAGGCTGCCCTGCTGCTACCGGATCAAGTTTAGCAGAGTAATAGGTTACCAGTCGTAACTTACCTCCATGTTCTTGTAAGAGAACAGACGTCATACAACCCTTTTCTCGTCTACGGTCTGAACGAATGGACAAGATGGATCAGGAATGCCCAAGGTGGGTGTGGTTTGGAGTGCCAGTTTGAGATGGACAAAGGCTTCTTCAGCTTCGTCTGTCCACATGACAGCATCATGTGCCTACAATCCTTTTCCATGAATCAGACTGCTGAGGGGAGCCTCAAGAACAGCATAATTAGGTATGAAAGTTCTGCAATACGAGCACATGCCTAAGAATGACATCATCTGTTTCTTCGTGACAGTTTTTGGCAAATTCTGGATCACAACCACCCTATCTTCTCCCAGCGCCTTACCTTGCGCAGAGATATCATGATCCAAAAACTTAAACTGCAATTTGTACAGACTAGCCTTTGCCCTTTCCTGTGAGATGTTGCAACAATTTTATGGTGTCCATTCTACATTGTTGAATGGAAGGTGCGGCTAAAAGATCATCCACATACTGGAGCAGGGCAGTGCTGGGGGTGAGAATTAAGGTACTCAAACTTTGCCTTAGCATTTCATTGTAAATGGTGGGCGACTCACAGTAGCCCTGACACAAATGCGTGAATGTGTATAACTTGCCCTCAAATTGAAATGCAAACCAGAATTTACTATCTAGATGCACAGGAACACTGAATAATGTGTTTGCCAGGTCTACCACAGAGAAGTGTGTGCTTCCTGGTGGTATTTGTGACAAGATAGTACATGGATTTGGTACATTAGGGGCTCTAGGCTGGACCGCAGCTTTTACTGCCTGCAAGTCTTGAACAAAATGCCACTCTTCAAGTTTACCTGGCTTTGTGTGATTTTTTTTTTTTTGTTACCAGGAATATCGGAGTACGTACATGGTGAGTGCCTGCATGGAACAATTACCCCTGCCTTCTACAGTGATTCAAACATCAGTTGAATTCCCTCTACTGCTTCAGGTTTCAGTGGGTACTGTTGTTTACATGGACGGAAGTCAGACTTAGGAGTTATTACTACTGGCTCAGCACCTTTAATAAGGCCTACATCATGTTTACTTTGGGCCCATAACTCTTGTGGAACCTCAGAGAGACATGGGGAGTCAGCCATCAGCTGTGTGAATTGATAACCTGTGTGTTTGCCTGGCCAGGCTCTATCAGTTGTTGATTCAATGTTTCTTTTAGTTAGCACCATGAATTTTAAACTAGTTTGGTATGCTTGCAAGCTTGGTCTATATTTCACAGACGGGTCAGAGGTGTATTCCTAGTCAGCAGTATTCAAACACTCTTATCCAGGGTCCCAAATCTTTCTACCTGTCCTGCTATCCCTTTGCCAGGGATGCATGTGGCACACTACCTGGCATGGTAAAAGGATACATTTCTTTCAATTTCACTGATGCTGCATACCTATGTCTGTCCCAAAACAACCTATCTAATACCAATTTTTCACTTTTACTCTGCGACTTAAACCACACTTGCTCAAAATGCTTATCTGGACCCCCCCTTTGACACCTGTGTAGTGCATCTGTAAGCATGTACTTGGTGCCAATTGGATTTGTGCATTCTTTTGCCATCTGCACCAGTGAGATGTTCAGTGATCCCACTGCCGTGGGCACTAAATTCCATGCATGCATATATATTGGCAAGTCCGGATACACTTAAGTAGTGTAAGGGAATCGGCAGAATCAAGGGATGATTCAGCAAGCATGTCTTTGCTGCAAGAAAGCAAGATAGGTAAATTCGTAGGAAGTGCAGCAAGCATTTCTTCATTGTAAGAGGGCAGAGAGAGAGAGAGAGAGAGAGAGAGAGAGAGGAAGGAGTGTCTCCCAGTCAGTCATTGCCATTGTGTGCACTTGCTTCAGGGCAATCCTTTGCCCAATGCCCCATTTTACCGCAGTTGTAACCATCCTCGTTGGCCACCCATGTTCCGTCCTCTTCCCCTGCCTCTGCCTCATCCTCTCCCACGTCCAGCATGTGAATGCTCAGGGTGGGTTAGGACCATGGTGAACATGGCTTTGTGCAGAGTGTCTTCCTTCTTTTTGTTAGCCTTTTCAGTCTGTTATTTTGCCTGCTTCTCTGCATGCACTGCGTGGCTTAGATAGAATTAGTTCTGTCAGTCTGCACATTTCCCAGGTGATGCAGCTATCTTTGCATGCTCAAGCAAGCTCCGGCCTCATGCCATTCAGCCAGGCATTCTTCAAATGCACTTTATACAGGGTCATCTCGTTATTACCCTCAGGAGGCTTTGGCAACCCCGAGTGAGCATTCTGTACTTCCATGAGCCCCTGGAGGTACTGCATCACAGTTTCATCATCTCACTGCTTGCATGTGGATACCTGATTCATGTCCATTCGGACTAGGAATGCATTTTTCAGCACCTCATACAGTCTGTTGATGAACAGCCTTGGCTTCTGGATTCGGGTGCACAACTTGCACGTTGTTGGCCTCAAAGGCACCCACTGTTTTATGCATGTCCAGGCCCAGCTGCAATGCACAGATGTGCCGGAGCTCAAAGGACATGGGCTTGAATTCAGCGCAGAATTCTCGCAGCTGCTCTCCAGCCTTCTCTCCTCCCACAACCCTAGGATCCGCCAGATGACTACTAGCCAGTTGCCTGATGTCTTCATTTGTCCAGGGTTGGTGGACAAACACTGGGCCTCCTTCCAGTCCTGCCACTTCAACCATTCATCCAGGCATGGTCATCTCGGCATCTCTCCCCACGGCTGTGAGTCTCTTTTTGCTGCGGATGCGGTTTGCTACAGGAGAAGTTGTCCCAGCCTCTGCTAGATATGGTGGCAGGTCTTGTTCTGGTGACACTTCTACATTTTTCTGCTGGGGAGGGGTCTGAGGCGGGCATGAGTCTAATGAGTCAAGTTCGGATACAGTCTGGAGGATGAAACCTGCTTAACACACAACATGGAGGAAAAAGAGGAAGAAGACAAAGCGAGAACAGAAGCAGCAGTAGCACCAGTGACCCTTTTCTCACTTCCCCCGTCTCTGGTGGTTGTGAGCGTCTATTTCTTGTCCACGCTTCTGCCATCCACATGTCAAAGGCGGGCCAATCTATATGTACTTTATCCTTTTTCTTACATTTCTCATCATCTTGTTCAACATGCTTTAATCTCCGAGTGCATTTAATTGCTTCAAACTGAAATCTCCCCCTTCAGGGAACCCACATTTCTCTACCCAAAACCTGAACTGGGAACATGACTTCAGGCCATAACTGGTAGTCATAAAAATTATATCGGCTGACCGTGGTAGCGGAACCGAACTTTTCTCTTGCTTGGACTCCTTCTGTCCCATTTTATATTATGCCAATCCAATAATTCTCTATTTGTTGTCTGCTACCTGGAATGTAAAAGTTTATTCTCCGTACCATGTCCCAGACACGTGTGTTCAAACAAATACTGTATCTTTGTCAAAATACAGGCAAGATTTCCACAAACCTTAGCTTAAAGAAAAGTGGACCTTTTCTCTCTTAATATACATGTACAGATATCTATTAACATATCTATTTAAAAAAATTAACATGCATCACTACACAATTCAAGATTCTGCACTACGATCTTTCAACCATTCCAGATCAGCAGATTAATAAATTAGTACTTTTAGTCAAAAATAGCATGCAAGAATTTTTCTCTCACCAAATCACTCGGTCCCAGCGGCAGTGGTGAACTTCCCTTTTGTGTCCTTCACCTCACTTGGCATGTGGACTACAAACGCAGATCTGTGTCCGTAGAGCTTGTTCAGATCGCTTCTAAAACAGGAAAAAAAAAAAATATATATATATATATATAAAATTTATTCCCTGCCATGCGTGGGATCCCGCCGTTCTCACTTGTTTGGATGCAAGCAGAGAAAAAGAATCTTTATTGTTGGTTTCTCAATGCAAAGAGAAAAGCAGAGCAAAAAAAAAGGTTCGGGACACATGCGCCGCTCCTCTTTCTTGATGGCCTTTATATCCTTGTGGAACATTCTGTTAAAAACCATAACCCAATCAAAAGCAAGGATTTAAGCTCTTACCATAGAAGGAATTGTCCTTAGTCATCATATATATTCCCTTTGATGGTATATTCCCTAATATTTAATAGAAAAATTCCATTACAGGATCTATCCCATTGAGTGGTTTCTATATCCAATTCTTTTGATTGTACTTCTTGGTTTTAATAACTTGCTTGTTTTCTATATACAAACATGGCAATAAGTTCTTGTATTAATCGACCAGACTCCACTTTTAGATCGCTAATCCCTTTTGAGACAGCACGGTGGTGTAGTGGTTAGCACTGTCGCCTCACACAAGAAGGTTCTGGGTTCAAGCGCAGTGGCCAACGGAGGCTTTTCTGTATGGAGTTTGCTTGTTCTCCCCATGTCTGCATGGGTTTCCTCTGGGTGCTCCGGTTTCTCCCACAGTCCACAGACATGCAGGTTAGGCTAATTGGTGGCTCTAAATTGACTGGAGGTATGAATGTGAATGGATGTTTGTCTCTATGTTTCAGCCCTGTGATGACCTGGTGACTTGTCCAGGGTGTCCCCTGCCTCTCGCCTATAGTCAGCTGGGATAGGCTCCAGCTTGCCCGCTACCCTGCACAGGATAAGCAATTACAGATAATGGATGGATAATCCCTTTTGACTGAGAATGCCCTGCATGCATGGTTTGGCTTCTGGCACATCCATACACTTAAATACAATACCTACAATTAAAAAAAATTGTTTTGATTGGATTTATTTAATTCCTGGGCTCCCATCTGTTATGGAGACTGATGTTGCATCCCATTAATACACTTGACAAGAGATTATTAGATTCTAATAGAATAGATGAGCCAAAATAATTGGGGATCTTTTTTAATGGGCCCAGACTCGCTATAGGTATGAACAGGTGGGCCTTAAAGCAGAAAAGGTTGAGAACCCCTGGTCTAGATTATTTGGCTCGTCCAACAAGTCCCTGTGAATGATTTATTATAAGAAACAAGTCAGTATTAGAATGAGCACATTCATATAAACCTGTGATTTGTATTAGACAGAATGACTGAACACCTTCTGACCAGTCAGGTTTGAGAATTCAACAATGTACTGTTAGTGCAGAGATTAATGGTTAAGTAAATAATATATTAAACATTAGGTCACTCAATTATTAAAGCATATAATATATATTCTAATTTTATTTGCGTTTTATTCCAGCATCCGTTATTTCTAAGGATTCCGAGGCTGAGGAGGAGTCTGACTCGAGGAGCAGACCCCGAGGCAGAAAGAGACAGTCCACAAGGGAAGACTCGAAACAGAGGCACAAACAGCTCAAACTAAAACCAGCAAGAAGTACAAGTGAGGAAGAGGAGGAATCAGACGAGGAAGGAGATGCTAGTGCATCTGATGAGGAAAAGAGGCCACTCCGTAAAAGCCTGAACCGTATTGAATCGGATGACGAAGAAGAGGATGTGTTAGAGAAAAGACAGATGAGAAAGATGGCTGGGAAACAGGCCAGCGGAGTTACAGACTGCAGGGAGCTGAGTGTGAGGGCACACACTAGAGGCTCGAAGGACTCGCTGCTGAAGCACAACGGCTTGCTTCCTCCAAAATCTTCAGCTCAGGATGAAGACAAGGATGAGGAAGATGAGGAAGAGGAAGATGACCTCATGGCCGCTACAGACTTTGTGAACTTTGTTTTTGACAGCGAACAGTTATCATGATGTGCTGAAGAAATTTCATGCTATTTTTTCATTGCCTTTTTTTTTTTTTGAGTGTACTGGACCAATCCAAGCTTCCAGAGGCATTTTCACATGATGTCAAAACACTTTAGTTCCATATGTCATGCACGTCAGATCTAGAGCAGGGTCTCGGTGCACATCCTGATTTTTATGAGTGGAAGGTGAAAAATTGCAAAGTTATATTTGATCAACCAGTCGCAAATTTGATCATATGACATGGCCACATTGGTTTCTTTAAAGCTGGCTACTTTGTAAGTGAAACTGGCTGATAATTTTAATTCCACAATTTGCAGGAGTTTGGAACGTCTGGGAATTAAGGCACTTGTTTCCAGACTTGAAAACACATACAGTATTTAAAAAAAAAAAGTATGGATATTCTTAACTTATATAAACTCAAGACACAAAGGTTCTATTTCGAAAAGAATGAAAACTGAACTTACAAACTTTCTTGATCAAGTTGATTGTAATCCTGGATCTTTTCGCTCAGTTCCCAAACGGCATCACATCATTTTGCTCTCTTTATTGCTCAAATTGTTTCGTAGCTTTTAACAAAATAACATTCTTTGCATTGCACTGTTATTCGAAGCAAATTTAAATAATTATATCTGATCAACCTGAAACACCTGACAACATGCAGAACATCTTGAACAAACAGCAGTGTAGCAGATCTTTCCTGTCTTTCTCATTATATATACACGTTTTATACATTGTCGAACACACATCTCATCTGTCACACTAATGGACAGCTCGGGTGTTAAAAAGATATTTCCATGAAAGTGGTTTGATTAAAATACACTGCCAGAGTAATAGCATGCCTACAGCTGTGAAACAAAATGGCTCTTGTATGCGAATTGCCTTTGCCTAAAGTTGTTTCGTTCACAAACTACTGTGGTCCAGCCTGATACATATTTTACTTATGATCCAGATAGAAGAAGAAATTAAATATGTTTTGGAATAAGTACAAAAATCTGTGGTTAAAGCTAGGTAACTAGGATTAGTCTGGTATTATACAAGAATGTGGTGCCAGAATATGTTGTATAATGAACGAAATGTTTTTGGACATAATGTTCTAGGAAAATATTCCACAAAACCCAAGCAAAAAAATAGTTCATACTTTTATCCATTTATAGTAACATTTAACGTTTGTAGACTGTTCGTGGTATAAGTGAGTACCTGTTAGGATTAACATTATGGCAGCTATACAAGTTGTTTCCTCACCTGCAACTTTTTTTGCCCTCTGTCAAAGTTCGTAAGACAGAAAACGCAGTTTGTCATGTTATCGAGAAATCAGACTGCACTGAAGACTCTCCCGTGGTGGAACACTGATTGACTTATAAAGCTTACATAGGTTTCGATAACATGCGAGTCTGTCATACAAGTCCCTGTGAATGAGCTGTTAATGTAGAAACAATACCGTATTAAGTTTGAATTCCAGCCAGCAGTCCTGTCAGAACTGCTGTTATAGGAAATTAATCAATACCTTTTAACCAATCAGAATTTGATTGTGAATTTGATGTAAACATAAACAGCTAGATAATAGCACCATAATGGTGGAGGCTGTTGTCATTGTAATAGTTAAAAACATTTAATAGTTATTCCATGAAATCAAGTCGTGCATGAGCTGATAGTTGATGACGCGTGTAGCACCAACTTGGCTATAAGCCATGTACAACAAGATTGAGTGGAAGAATTGTTTTATTCTATCCATATTCACTGTATTTTGAGAAACGGAGCATTTTTATTTTTTGTGAATTCAATAAATAAAATTTTATACAAAATGTATGACAAAATCATTTCCGCTTACGTGACAAATTGCATACATGCGCAGTAAAATATTCAAAATTGACAAGATTTACATCAACAGTCGATCAATGAAAACACATTTTATAAAAAAAAATTAACCTTCCAACTTTTCGAGGAAAGTTTTTATTTCATCCTTGGTTGGTTCAGCAAGCTGCATCGCCATTTTGTTTTTCTCTACTCACGGTATAGGAACTGATAGCCTAGTAGTAGAGTAGCTAATCAGAGCACGTGATTGCTCATATCCAGTGAATGTGTATAGAATAAAAAAAAAAAAATAGCTAGTGTGCTTGGTAAGAACTACTCTAACTATAAACAGCGGTGTGCAGTAAAATTGGGTATTGAATACAGTTCTCTTGCTTCAAAATGCTATTGCTGCACTAGCTATAACTCCATAAGCTGTCTTGACACTGTAGCTTTGATAAATCTGTATATAAGGGTGATGTGGAAGGAATTTATCATTTTTACACAAAAAAATAGATTACCTAACATTAGCTAGTTTGATGATATATTGGCGAGCTACCTAATGTCAGATTGTCAAACTACTGCTAACAGATTCATGTTATCAAAGCTGAATTGTTTTATTGCTTTATTTTGATGTTTGGCTAAAAATTCTGTATCATTTTATATTGTGTACCCAAGCACTACATTAAGCCAAATAAATATTTTAAAAAAGGTTAGAAGTGATGTTTTATGATCAATTTTGCACTGATCGACTGATCAAACCCAGTCCTTATTGACTCAGGGAAAATCAGGATGTGCGTGTCTCAGTCATCCATGTCTACTATAGCTGTTCCTCAGAAAGTAAAGCACTGTAATTTGTAAGGCCAGTAATGTGTCATCTGTTGAACATGAGCTTCTATCAGCCTGTAGAGACACTGTACATTTTCTGCTTGTATGCTAGCACCTTTTAAATCGCTGGTTTATTTAGTAATGTTTTCAGTTTTATCCTTTGTAAAAAGAAAAAAAAAACGTTTTTTTTTTATATATATATATATAAGAAGGAGATTCTGTGGGGATCTGTTTGAAACAGTTTTGCTAATAACAATTGAATAACAATCCTCAATGCCAGCCTGTGTTTAATTAATACAGTACGTTTGCTCAAGGAGAATCTTAACCCGACTGTATTGAGGTGTTTTGCCACTGGAAAAGAAATAAAAGTGCCACAAAATATCTAGGCACAGAATTTAGTCAAAGCAAATTAGCAGCTTTAAAGGAAATAAAGCTTACGCACAGTATAGAGCTACTTTATGAAAGTAGTGCGTCTTATTACGATCTTAGAAGATCTCATTTCTGATGTTTGTTCATTTAAAGTTGTGTAAAGTTTTGAATCATTTCCCCAAATTTGTTGATTTGTAGTGTATCTACAAAGGAAACCTAAAGTAGTTAAAATCTGTCCATGCTGATTTGTTCGTTCTCTTTTAGTTATTTTTTTTAATCCTGTATAAAATGTATGTGCCTGTTGACTTGCCCTTAGGCTGAAGTAAATCTTCTTGACTGAATGCACTTATCAAAGCACCTTTGATTGTACCAGATGGCCCAGCCCAGCACTAGACGGTTTCGACTCTCATTCGAAAGCACTTTAAACAAAGCCCTCTTCTTGCTTCCCCTTCATTCATTCAAAACTGTGCTGTGTGCTCTACTTGGTTATTTGAAATACAACACTACCAAATCATTCCAGGTACACACCACATGAACCAAGTCTAGAGTCCCGGTCAATGTGGCCTTTGTCTGCTGTAAAGTTCTTCAGCTGGAATGAGTGTTACTTATATTTTACTGTTCTAATGTTCAGTCTCGTTACATAAATTGAAAACCTAAATAAACGTGATAAGCGTATCTATCTCTGTGTAATAAAGTCTCTGCTTTTACTCCAGTTTCAGTAAACACGGATCCCTTTGAGTTCCAATTATGTTAATCTCACTTGTGATTGATTTGTCTTGTAATATCACCTCTAGAGCTGAAGGTGGCAGTAAATACCCCCTCTATATTAACAATCTACAGGAAGTGGTATCTTTTTGTTGTCAATTAAAAGTCACTGAGCTCTATATAAAATCTGGAGATCTCATAGGCTCGTCAGGGGAGGGGCTGGATGGTCGGAGCAGAGATGGCAGGAAGTGACGCAGGGGGTGAGGCGGTGGAGATGGAGGGAGAGGACGCGGGAGAATCGAACAAGGATGGTTGGCAAACAAAAGGAAGTAAGAAAGAAAGAAATCCCATTCTGAAGATTCCTGGGATTCTGATGTTGGTAGCGTTGTCAGTGTGGCTGCGAGGGCAGCAGAAATGCTCAAGGTAAAACTTCAGTTTGATTCTCCCGGTTCTGTCAATCCATTGAAGCTGACCAAAGCCCTGCATGATAGTGTAGGAGAGGTCAATGTTAAACCCCTTAGAGATGGCAATTTACTGATTACATGCAAGGACTTTCAGCAGCGAGAGTGTGTGACTAAGCTAACATCCTTAGGTGGAAAGAAGGTAAAATGTTTTCCCTGGGAAAGAAAGCGGGCAGTGCAAGGGGTAATTACAGGGATACCGACTGATATGTCGACAGACGAAGTGATGAGTAATGTGACTGGGGCTAATGTGGTTAAGGCCAGAAGGCTGCCATATACTAAAGATGGGGTTAAGCGTGACAGTCTATCAGTTTTGCTGTATTTCAATGAGCAAGTACAGAGTCAAGGTGGGGTACCTAAGTTACACTGTGCGACCGTACATTCCGCCTCCACTCAGGTGCTACAAGTGCCAAAAGTTTGGTCATGTTGCAGCGATGTGTAGAGGCAGGCAGCGATGCGGCAAATGCGGGGGCGAGGATCACGAATATGGACAATGCAGTGAGGGCACAAAGGCCAAGTGTTGCAATTGTGGTGGTGAGCACAGCGCAGCGTATAAAGGATGTGAGGCTCACAAACGAGCTGCTCAGGTACAGAGAGTCAAAGTGGAGGAGAAGCTTACATACGCTGAGGCTATCAGAAAAGTCAAATCTGTGCAGAACGACAACACTGTAGTACGACAGCAACCGATGAATAGAGAGGCTGAACGGGGCCGAAGCCGTGATCCCTATAACGCAGAGAAACGGTGTGCTACTGACATGACCATGTCGGTAGACAAAGTAAAGTTTGTGGCTTTTCTTGCCTATGTAATTAATTGCTCAGCTAAGTCAGAGAGCAGAAAAGAAAGAATTGAAATCATTATAAGGGCAGCTGAGAAATATCTCAATATGGGGAGTATATCCCTAGAAATGATAGTTGACACACTTAATGCAGGGAGTCCAGATACTCAGACACCATGTACTGGTCACTAATGGTTTTTATGATTCTGCAATGGAATGCTCGTAGCCTTTGCTCTAATGGGCAAGAGTTTA
>JAPEIY010000025.1:18116780-18126780 GCA_026122135.1 Cathorops aguadulce | reverse complement strand
AACCATGAGTATTGAACGAAAGGGTTACTTTTCTGTTTACCATGTTTGGAGTAGAGCATTAGAGACTCTTTAAAAAAAAAAAAAGCGCAGTCATGAATACAGCTGTATTTACAATTATGTATTTTTAAATAATATTGGCTGGCTTTGAGTGATATCAGATGTAGTCCATTCAACTAGGATGATATTGAACGAGTCAAAGATGAGTTTAATATCATGCTAGCTGAATGGAATATATATGACATATGAAAAAAAAAAACAGCTGCTGCTGCTATTATTATTATTATTATTATTATTATACATATTCGATGGAACAATTATAGATTTTACAAAAAGTTAAGAACAGGGGGATAACTTACCAATATTGAGTGCTGATTCTGACTGAATATAATTCAATGTTCTGTCAATCCAATGTACATGTACAAAGTCAAAGTTCTAACAAAAAAATGGTTCAAGTCCAAGAAGCCTGAACAACAACCCAACTTACACAGGTTGACAGTTGAAGTTCAAAGTTACTTTTGGTAGTAGTTTAATTGTTCAAAATAAAAAGGGCTTTGCTGAGTGAAGTCCACTTGTACAAGTCTCCGTCACTTTTCCTGACCTCCAAGTAGAACTTTGATAATGTTTCCGCTATTGCTGTCTTTTCCAGTTTTTCGATGTCCGTTGGTATGGTTTTCTCTTCTATATACATATGCGTGAAGAATATCCAGTGAAGGTTTGGTAGCTTTTCAAGTGTTCAGTGCGTCTTTCTCTTTAAATCTTCTGCTTTTAATGAAGCAAATCTCACGGCCATGTTTGTGTACAAACTGCTGTAGTTGCTTGCTTGTACGGAAGTTTTACATCTCCGTGTCTCTTTTCCATGCATTTAATGTGGAAAATTAAATGCATGAAAAATATCCAGTGAAGTTTTGGTAGCCTTTTGGGTGTTCAGTGCATCTTTAGTTTCAGTTTTCAGTTTAATTTTGTGCTTAAACCTAGCACCGGATCTTCTCTCTTTCCCGGCTGACAAATAAATGATTGTGTACATGTGCAGCAGAAAAGTTGTCATTGAATCTTCACATCATATCCAATGTGTGACATGTTGTCTTGACAACGTGCAATATTATAACAATATTGCACGCTCATTCTCCATTGTGGAGAGTGGCGCAATACATGTAGGATAAGCGATATAATAATATTGCATGCGATCAATAAACCCACTAGAAGAGAATATAATGCATGTTTTTATTCCATGGTAAAAATGGCCCATAATAGGGTACATTTGTAGGTTGAAATATAAAGCTGAGGAAGGGGTAATATAGTGAGAGAACTCAGAATTTTAGAGATTTAAATTTGAGAGAAACCTCAGATATTCTCTGAAATTATAAAATAAATTTATTTGGGGAAAAAACGCATTCTGAGATTAAAAAGTCACAAATTTATGAGATTCTCCATTTTTATATTCTCTGATACCACACTTGCATATTTCCCGGCTACAGTGCATTCTGAGAAATGTAGGTGAAAATCTCACTTGTGTGTTGCAAAGTAACAGATTTGGGCAAATGAGAAGAATCTATATACTGAAAATAGCTTGAAACTGCCCTTGCACAATAATTCCACATTTTATAAAACAGCTAAGACAAAAAAGGACATGGATAAATGTGTGGTTTATATGTTCATCTCCTTTTGCATCCAAGAAGAGCAACAATCGCATGCTTATTTTCCATTTCTGGTTGAGGGTACGCTGTGCATATTTTGGCTGCCACTTCTCACTGGAGTGTTTTGTTTTTTCTTTCTTACCCCCTTTGTTTTTCTTTTTGTGATTTGTGTGATTTGATGTTTGTTCTTTTGTTTGAATGTTTTGTCTGCCGGTTGTGGCATAGCTCCAGTTTTGGCATCGGTTCCCTTCGGGCCTTAGTCCGCCATGGGTGATCCCTGTGCTCTTTGCTGTGGACTGCAGTGAGCTCCTTGTTCTTAACATCAGAATTGTCCACTGCTCTGTGCAGCGGTGCTTCTGTGCTTAGTGTGGTGTTCTGAACGATGTTGCCCAGTGGTGTCGTGGTGACTGTGCAAGTGGTGCAGGACATACCAGCGCTCTGTGCAGTGGGTGCTTCTGTGCTCAGTTTGTGTATCCATGATGCGGTGTTCCGGGCGATGTTGCCTGGTGGTGTAGCGGCTGTGTAGGCGGTGTGACACACCTTCGTGTGCCTTCTGGTGGGACTGTGAACAGCTATGCCACAGGAATTACATCCTGACCCTCTTTTTGGTGGACCCCCCCCCGTCTCCAATTGTAAAGTGACCTCGGGTGTGAAAAAGGGGCTTATTATTATTATTATTATTATTATTGGCTGCAGTGCATTTTGGGAAATGTAGTTGAAAATCTTTGTTTAAATAACCATCACTTTATTCTTTTTATATTATGTGTTTGAGGAGGAAAGACTGCATTTCCTATAACACTGCTCAGCTGTGGCATCTGTGGTGTGATGACATTGATCCAACCTTGAAAACTGAAGCAGTGTGGTTCCTTGACACAAAAACAAACACAAAAAAAACCCCACATAATTTTTTCCGAGTTCACACTCATAAATTTGCAACTTTTTTAATGTCAGATTCTGAGGTGTTTTTTTTTTGGAATATTAACCCCTTCCTCAGCTCTTATCTTTGAGCAATAAATTATATCATGGAGTCTTAAATGTGGGCTAAACTATTACTCATTTAAAGTGTGTGTGTGTGTGTGTGTGTGTGTGTGTGTGTGTGTGTGTGTGTGTGTGTAAAACAGTTTGACATTTGAGCCACATTTGAGAATTCACTGTTCAGTGCTAATAGTTTGTCGTTGATGGATATCAGATCTCCCGTCGTGTCTAATTTCACAACGAGTCAAATTGAGCCTAAAAGTGAGGTTCATGGAAAACCAAATGTAAAAGCAAGCTATAAATGATTGAGTACTGGACTTTGGCGTAGGACATCCTGTGCTGTCTGGTTGGCCCCGGTTTAGAAAAGGATTTCTCACTTCATGGGGAGGCCTAATTAATTTGCATAAAATTGGGCAAATTCCTGATTTGCTATTAATCACCGGATACACAGCTCTCTGGCACTGCGTACTGCTAATTGCTCACTGGTGTGTATGTGGAGTCAGTGACTTCTTCCTCAGGTTGTGGTATGTGGCCAGTTTGGGGAACAGCCTCATGCACTCTGGTGTTGATCGATAGTAGATAAATTTGTCCATGCCAGAGCAAGCACTCTGCCCTCCAACACGTGTGCGCGTGCACGCATACTTGGATACTTCATTAATCACTCGGATACCCACAGATTCCCTGCCATTTTTCCTCGTTCATGTTCTCTTCTTCCTTTAGATTCCCACAGAGAGACATACTTTTACACATGCCTATCCTCTTAAGTATTACGGCGTGGCCCTGCTGCATTGCGGGCTGTGTTGGATCCTGGGAAATGTTTTTGTTGGCATTTGCCCTGCGTCTCCCATTAGGCTTCTCCCTCATAGACTCTATGTATTAGAATTTCTTAGGTGCTGTCCATGCTGATAGATATTTTTGAAAAAAAATTGTTCGTTCCCCTCTGTTTTCAAAAGAATTGCTGTCTACACAAACAGATGTGGTGGGTTGTTGTCCCCCCCCCTCAAAAACATCTTTGTGAACCTGAAAACAATTTTGAATTTGCACGCACACCCACTGATGGTATAGCAGAAATTATTCTGTCCACATTCACTGGATATGAGCAATAGTGTGCTCTGATTGGCTACTCTACTACATGGATATCAGCTCATTATACCATGAGTAGAGAAAACAAAATGGCAGCGTGTTGCTGAACCAACCGAAGACAAAATAAAAACTCTACTCAAAATCAAAACTCCAAAAAATACAAACAAAATATGGAAAAGTATTTGATGGTAAGAACATTTTTCTTTTTTCAAGAGGAGTTGTTATAACATTTTTTCACAAATTGCTACTGTCATTTCACCAGTTTGTTTACATTCTTAGTGGAAATGATTGTCGGATGTTTTGTATAAAGTTTTTATCCCCCGCTAGCCGAAAGGCCTGAAGGGGGCTTATGCCATGGCGATGTCTGTCCGTCCGTCCCAGGAAGGATACTCGCAGTCTGAAATCAATTCCTCTCGCAATTTTTGGAGGAATTTCATGAAACTTGACTTGTGATATACACCTGGTGGGGTGCACTCTTTAGTTACCTTAGAAGGTAACTATAGCCTTCAGCCAAGAGCAGATGTTATCAGGTGGTACACAACCTTCCCTGAGTATTTTGGCCCTGAACCACAACACTCTCCATTTGGTGGGCCAGCAGTGGTGGCCAGGTCACTGCCCATCTTCTCCTGGCTTCCAGCTTTCCTCCTCCTGCCTACTTCATATCCAGCAGGAGGTGCGTTCTGCCTCCTCCCCCCATCCTACAAGCTTCTTGCTCCTTTTGTCAAGGCCCGGAGCTGATAATAGCTGCCAGGTTGATTTGGCTGGGAAACCTCTGTAGCCGACCTCCACCGGGAACAGCCATGCCTGCCATCCGTTGTCCCTGCACTCCTTGGGCCTGGTACTTCAGGGCCTTCCTCTTGTAGGCCTCCTCACGTCCGTCTTCCCACGGCACTGTCAGCTCAACCAGGGTTATTTTCTTGTCCTCGGTTGACCACAGGACAATGTCTGGACAGAGGTGACGGAGGTGACGTGCACCACCTCCGGGAATTGCAGCCTCTTCCCCACGTCTATCCTCATCTCTCAGGAACTGGCATTTTGCAGAAGGTTGGGCTTCAAACTCTTGGTTGAGAAAGGTCTGGTTCCCTCCTTGATGAAGGTGATCACTCTCCTCACGTCTGTACTGACAGGCCTCCTCTTGCACCTCTCCCACTCGTGTGTCAGCAAGAGCCAGTAGCACTCTGACAGAGTAGCACTCTGTCATGGCACCATCTATAGCATCCTTGGGTAAGAGCTGTTTTTTGCACCCTGCCAGTATATGTGCCAAAGTCCCCTTTTGACCACAGAGCTTGCAGTTCAGGTCTTCTCTCAGCTCCCATGCATGCAAATGTGCTGGCGAAGGAAAGGTGTCGTACACGGACCTCAACAGGAAGGAAATGCAGAAAGGCTGCAGCCACCACAGCTCTTGCCATGAGATCTTGTACTTGGGCAGATCCCATTTAGTCCATGCACCCTGGGACCCTTGTTCCATTGCCCTTGCCATCCGCCTTTCCTCCTCATGGGCCTCAGCCTGGACCATATCCCACCTGGTTTTCATGTCTGTTTCCTGACTGCTGAAAGTGTGCAAATCCAAGTCCTCTCCGTCCAATGCAAGGGCTTCCAAGAATGTCTTGCAGCTTCAAAGTGCTCTCTGCCTGCTCTACATCTCTGCTGACTGCCCACTTGCACCCAGACCTGGTTGTGACCCTTGTTTGCTTCACCAGGTCGTCTTTGGAGTCTCTTAGGCCCAGTAGTACTCTACACTTTGCCACTTTTAACTTCTCTACAACAGATGATAAGGGGAGTTACAGTTGCCCTGTCTGGATATAGAAGCCCGGGGAGAAGCTTGAGGGAATTTCCAATCACTTTCACAGGTGCTTGTTGATCTTCCTCTCGTTGCCTTCTACAGCCATCAGGGGGAACTCCTAGATTGTGAAGAGCCACTGGAGCCTGGGCAGGAGGCTGTGCTGGTATAGCAAAGTCTTAAATTTGTCAGGGAGTCTGGACTTATTGATCATCTTCAGCCATTCCTCAGTCTGCTTCACAAAGTCTACTTTTCTGCAATATGTACAGGATATACAGAAGATTGAAATTGTGTTACTCTCAAACCTATGATGCAGCAATAAACATTAAATAAACACCAAGCGTAAAATATAGGACTAATACTAATTGTAAAGATTATTACGAGATATATAAAAGACACGCACTAATAATAAAAAAAATATATATATATAAAAAAATCAGGTGGGCCTGAGTACAGCTAGAAACAGCCTGTCCCAAGGCATCAGAAAGGCTAAGAGGCAGTACTCCAGGAGGATATCTCATTGCTTCAGCGACAGCAGAGATATTTGGAGCCTGTGACAGAGGATACAGACCATCACATCACTAAACTTGGACAGGGGATACAGACTATCACATCTGTGATGGTCTGTATCCCCTGTCACAGGCTCCATGTATCTCTGCTGTTGCTGAAGCAATGAGAGATCCTCCTGGAGTACTGCCTCTTAGCCTTTCTGATGCCTCAGGACAGGCTGTTTCTAGCTGTACTCAGGTCCACCTGATCACCTGTTGTGAAGGCAGCATTCCTAGCCTTCAGGAGCCTATAGACCTCTCCTGTCAGCCATGTGTTGGAGACATTTGGCCTGATCTGTCAATGACGCATCAAAGCACTTTCCCAAGCACTTTACTGAGTTATCTTCAATGACCTCCCCCTGGACTTGGAGACTGAACCTCCTGGTAACTTTGCCCTTCCTTATCACCAAATTCCTAGACTTTCTAGCCTTAAAGGACATCCTCGCCCATGTGGGCAGCATGGCAGTATAAGTGGTTAGCACTGTCGCTTCACAGCAAGAAGATTCTGGGTTCGAGCCCAGCGGCCGACGGGGGCCTTTCTGTGTGGAGTTTGCATGTTCTCCCCATGTCTGTGTGGGTTTGCTCTGGTTTTCCCCACAGTCCAAAGACATACAGTTAGGTTAACATAGGACGGCCTTGGGCTGAAGTGCCCAAGAGTGGTGGCACACACGTATGCAGCGTATGCTCTCCTATGATTAACTAAATTGTGTTGTACATTTGTGCAGTGACAGACATTCTATTCTATGTGACTATGTTGTCCAGGGTTTCCAGAACCCATCTTGCTTGGACATGCGAACCTGTTGTTATTGTGATATCATCCATGAACCCTTGGAGAACCGGCTGGAGGATGCCTGACTCCAGTATGGGGCCACGGGTCACACCTTCCACTGCTGTGATCAGGAGGTTCATGCCCATGATAAACAGGATGGGGAGATGGTGCACCCTGTCAGAATCCCTTTTTGAAGGTCTTGCCAGTTGGTTATGAATTGGCCTGATGTAAATCTGATCTTGAACTCTCCCGGGTAGCTGGAGGTCATGTTTTGAATAACTGTCGGGATATGATAGTGGTTCAGTCTTTCCTGGATGATCCTGAGTAAAATCAGGATCACGTGGGATTGATCCATAGGCATTTTCAAGGTCTAGCCAGATGACTATTAGGTCACCTTTCTTCTGCTTTGCCTCTCGGATCAACTGGTTAATCATTGAAGTATGCTCTAGGCACCCTGAAAAGCCTAAGACACCTCCTTTCTGAATGAATGTGTTGATGTAATGGTTCTGTGTCAAGTAGGAGGCCAGCCTTTTTGCGAGCCCAGAGAAGAATATCTTGCACTCCACACTCAGCAGAGAGATTATCTTAAATTGGGCAATGGTGAGGAGCCTTCTTCCTTTGGAACAAAGCAACCCTCTGCCAACTCCCAGCTTGGTGGGACTAAGCCTTTGTCCCAGATTTTACTCAGGATCTTCCACAACTTCTTAAGTTTTGGGTATTGTTTGTATACCTTATATGGTATACTGCTCAGGCCTGGGGCTACTGAGGCCTTTGCTTTCTGGATGATGTCCTGCATTTCCTGCCAGGTAGGCTCCTTCACCTTCAGCTCAATTGATGGTTTTCCAGGCTTGCGGATGTTGTGATTTGGTCCAAGACCCCAGTTTCTACAGGGGTCGCTGTGTGCATCTCGCAGGATCTCTTTTACCTCTGATTTTGAGCTGGATAGTGTGCCAGATTTTTGTTGGCCTAGGAGAGTCCTGGTGAAGCTGTGTGGGTCTTTGACAAACTGCCTTTGCCATTTCTCTTTCTTCCTCCTCTGTTGCCGAAGATATCCTGCAGCTTGCTTGTTAAGTCCTTAATGCCCTTTCTTTCTGCTGGTGAGCTGACTTTGAACTGCTTGTTGAGGATCTTTATTTCACATCTCGGGCAACAAATCTCCCGTTCCCTCCTGTTTGCTTGCTGTGGTGGCTGAGGCTATCTCCTCTGCTCCATTGGGCCAAATTGTTCTTTTGCTAGATTGTACATTAGGGCTGTGAGTGAGTCGATCTTTCTGTGAACAGGGCCAGCTAAAGAAGCTTCCAGGATGCCATTCAGGACGTCATCAAACTGCATCCATGCCACGCTATCTGATGATGCAGGCCACTTGATCCTTTCTCTCCTTGATGAGTTGATAGGGGTAACCAGGGGGAACTTGCTTGGTCTATTCTCTGGCTCTGGGGTGGCTTGAGTGTGGAGATATCCTCAGCACTGTGGGGTGCTACCTGGCTGGAGTTCTCCTTTGTCTCACCGGACACAGGATTCGTGCACTGCACTTGGGTCAGCTTTCTTCCACAGGCAGACCTGCTCTGGTGCATCTTGAACCCTCTAATGCCTTTGTAGACCTTCCCACAATGGTGCTTTGTCACGTATTCGTCTCTGGTCAGCATTGTCTGCTTCAAGCTGTTGCCAAAATATCTATCCTGTTTAGTCTCTCATCAACACCCCCCTCCCCCCCGGAAACTCGGGGGGGGTATTGCACTTCATCTTCCTTCATAGCTCGAGTGGTACCTTCTAGCGAGTGCTGCCCACAAGGTTGCTAGCCTTGTGAGCCTGCAGCAGACTTTCCTAGAAGCCACTGGTAGACTAGAGAATACTTATGATATACACCCTGTTGGATGCACTCTCTAGTTACCTTAGTAGGTAACCATAGCCTTCAGCCAAGAGCAGATGTTATCAGGTGGTACACAACCTTCCCTGAGTGTTTCGGCCCTCAACCACAACACTCTCCAGTTGGTGACTCCAGTTAGTGACTCTCCAGTTAGTCACTGCCCATCTGCTCCTGGCTTCCAGCTTTCCTCCTGCCGTCTACTGACAGGATTCTTTGTTACATGTTGATAATAGGCATATTGCTATTTTGTTCAATTCAGTTGCATTTTACCGCAGTTATGGCATAGTTGTCAGCAGGGGATATTGTGCTCTAAGAACACTCTTGTTTATCAAATTTGCAAAAAAAAGTTTCTCAAAATCCAATGAATGTGGATATAATAGTTATTCCACTCAGTCTTGTCATACATGGTTTATAGCCAACTTGGTGCTATGTACTTTGTCAGCTATCAGCTCATGTACGGCTCAATTTCGTGGAATAACTTAAATGTCATGTTAGATGCCTCAGGAATAGCATTAAGTATTTGTGTTAAGCTCTAGAGGAGGAGAAATACAGAAAACACTAACAGCCAAAAGTTCATGCAAAAATTCATATTTGTGACACAGTACATTTGTCATATTCTGACACCATCACATGAGGGTGTGATTAAAACAAATTGCAAATATATTATCAGATAAGACATTGCAGACTATAAAGCAACAAGCTGATCAGCAGCTGAGATGAATGAACACCTAGCACATTCAGAACACACAAAACAGTGGATGATGACTGACATCAGTGTTTTCCAAAACATGCTTTTCCCATCCACTTCCTTGGCCCATGATACGCCCTTCCACCGAGTTTTATAGAAATCGGGTTAGTAGATTTTGCGCAATCCTGCTTAAGGTCAGACGAATAGTAGTTTTCAAAAATATTAGTATGGACCCCTTGCACTTACGTTAGCAACTGTCACTACCTGGGGGACAAGTGAATTTTGTTTACATGCTGTTCACGTACTGAAGCCAAGCGGAGATGTCCGACGTCTGAAGAAAACTATAGCTGTTGTCTGAAGAAAACTATAGTTAAAAAACGCTCTGCTACCAGATTACTTGGATAATCTTAGTTAGAAAGAAGCGAAGGATAGATATGCATGGAAATTAGAGTTTATTAGTGGTTATAATCTGTACAAAGTTCTTCAACACTACTGGAGTGATGGTGCAGATTTGGGGTCTAGCGTTAGCCAGAGATGGGGACTTGAGTCTGAGACTCGGACTCGAGCCACACTTAAGTCGCACAAACAATGACTTGAGACTTGACTCGGACTTGCCCTCAATGACTTGAGACTTGACTCGTGAACAACGTTCATTT
>JAPEIY010000025.1:17998306-18009011 GCA_026122135.1 Cathorops aguadulce | reverse complement strand
ATTAACTACTACGGTATCGAATACCGTATTAACTAATGCGGTAGTCGATCCCGTTTCCAGTGTGAAAACAGTATAAGAGTAGAATAATATAAAGTATAGACACTTGGTATAGTTTACTTCTATTATTTTTAAATTGTTCATTTTTGGATTACGCTTCATTTTTGTGGCAACTGTCTCAGAGTAAAAATATATGCTATCCTAGACTCCCCTGACATACTGTATGGACATGGTATCAGAAAATAATTTTATTTATAAACAGCAAGTGTGTAAAGTAAGTAAATTTAATTTATAAAGCACATTTAAAATAGTTTACACTGACCAAAGTGCTGTACATAAGGTAGCTAAGAAATCAGAAGTAAAATAAACAAAACACAAAAGAAAAGATACATTAACAGTAGCCACATGTACCCATAGGGTACCTATTTTTTTCACCATATCTTCCTTCATATTCATCATAAGTGCTACCGAGCGAGGTTTGTTTTGCCTGGCAACACTTGTTTGTTTCTTTGTTCTTTTGTTAGCAACATTACGGGAAAATGGCCAGACCAATCTTCATGAAACTTTCAGGATAGATAGGCATTGGTCTCAAATAGAACCTCCAACATTTTGAGGATCATCTGATCAAGGTCAAGTTCACCAAAAAGGTCAAAATCTTTTTCTTTTTTTTTCCCGCGATACCTTCCTTCATATTCATTATGTTTACTTCAAACCAATTCCAAAATGTTAATCTTTCAATTTTGCGTCCATTGATGTGCTACATGATGGGGCATCTCATAATTTTATTAGCAGTTGGGGGTCAAATGTCAGGGGAGTCTAGGTCATTGCTAAAAATTTGCATATTTTCCATTATAACTTGAAAATGGTTAGAGATGTTTATCATTATCAGCATGTAGGAAATCATATATGGGCTTTCATTTGGCACCATGACCTTGAAAGTGACCTTGAAAGGTCATATGCAGGGTCATGGGTTTTCAGAGGCTCATAAATGTGAAAAAGCTCAAGATAGACAGATACTTAATATTATTGACACACAGAAAGTCATATATGGGCTCTCATTTGGCACCATGACCATGAAAGGTCAAACTCAAGGTCACGGGTTTTCAGAGGCTCATAACTGGGAAACAGTTCAAGATAGAGAGATGCTTAATATTACTGACACATAGGAAGTCATATATGGGCTTTCATTTAGCACATGACCTTTTACCTTGAGTGACCTTGAAAGGCCAAACTCAAGGTCACGGGTTTTCAGAAGGCTATAACCTTTAAAATGGTTCATGATAGCCAGATGTTTACCATTATCAACATATAAAAAGTCCCATATGGGCTTTTAGTTGCTGCCATGACCTTTGACCTTGATGACTTTGAAATGGCAAACTCAAAATCATGGATTTTCATAGGACTATAACCTGACAGCTGATGATTGAGAAATATTACTGTAGCAGTTCCTAATGTGGGTGGAGCACAGAAGCACGGCAGGTGAGAGTTGATGGTCTCACACAAACTCTTATTTTACTTATTTTTAGCTTTTCAGCTTTCTTTCACTCACTCACTCTACACATGCATTGTGGTCGGGAGGGAACCCCTTTTCTCTGCTCTCCCCCTCCTTTTATGCTCTGTCCCTGTAACAAACGCATTAATTGACAGCAGGTGGAACGACTTAGTCACTTACCTTCCCTGACCCCGCCCTCCATTCACAGACCGCTGTTTGTCCACGCCCCTGCTGCCACAATTACCATAATCAACATATAGGTATAAAATAAGTGCTGCCGGGTGAGGTTTGTTTTGCCTGGCAACACTTAGCATAGAATTATTCAAAAGATGTATGAGGACTTCAACACAAAACTGGATTTACAATTGAACAGAGTCAAGAGGAATCTTGGAACAACCAACAGTGAAGGCATTTGATTTCCCCGTCAATTTACAAACCGAACACAGAATGATTTACAAACCGAACACAGAATTCCTGTGCGTTTATCATATGTCTGCCACAGGAAATCAATAAGCCACGCTGCCCGAAACAGAGCTCCCTTCAGTCACTTGCCGACTAACAGCGCTTTCACTTTGGCTTTTTTTTTTTAATCGACCCCTGTATGATACTGTCCGATGTACTCTGAGACGGTCGGGGCTCTGAGTGTGCCTCTCTGTGGCTGTTTTGGCCCTTAAATCATCTTCAGTGCTTGAAAAAGCCTGCCCAAAAAACTTTGTCCGCTAAGACTGTGCCATTGTTTGGTTCATGCAGAGATAATTACACCACCACACCAGGCTGATTAAGATGTACTGTGATTGGTCAAAAGTTTGGTGCTCATTTGGTCATTAGTCTATTTTTATTGGTCACAAGCATGTGCTCATTGTCTGTCTTACCTCCGCCTCTTCAATGGGGTTGGATTTCAGCAAATGGAGGGATTTCTATAAAAGATGACTTATGATAAAGATGACAATTACATTCATCACTGTGACGACTGCTAGTAATTTTCTCTTCATCACTGATGGAGGATTATGTTTGTCAATGACGAGTGTGACAAGCGCCAGTGGGAATCCTGCTGCTGTTGCATTCAGATGGTAGGGTCAGAATTTAGTGTGAGCTGGATGAATCCATTGACACAACCTGCTTTGTGTCAGCAGTCCACGTTGTTGTTGTTGGTGTAATGTTATGAGTGGGGAATGTTTTCTCAGCACACACGGAGTACTTTAACAATTCATTATCGTTTGAAAGCCAAAGCCTATGAGTATTGTTGATGAAAGTGTGCATCCTTATTTGGCCAGAGTTTACTCCTCTCATAATGGCAATATCCAGTGTGATAATGTGCCATATCACAAAGAACAGGTCGTCTCAGTTCGGTCCCATGGCCTGCACAGTCACCAGATCCGAATGTAAGAGATTCTGCTCATTGTTAACCATTTGAATGTTTCCAACACCTTGTGGAATCCATTCCAAAATGGATTTTCCCCCCTTCACAGTATTTGCTTATAGTTTTCATGCTGTTAAGCTGACTTGTAGTTTCCCATCATTTGTGACCCAAGGTGAAACTGACCATTTGTTTCATATCTCACTGATCAGTTTAGCCTAATTTACACTGCTGAGTAAAGCTTGGGTTGAGGAGCAACCCAGGCAGCTGCTCTAAATGGATTAAGGACATTAGGCTGCATGTTTTCTCAGCAGTCGGAATAATGAGTATGCTGATGCTCCACTCATCTCCTGCTGTAGGCAGAGACAGGGAACACCACGCCGGCATTTAATTTAGAACCAACACACAGGCCTTTGTTCTGAGATTAAGGATAAAGAGTGTTTCTCCTGAACACTTGGACTGGAGAATCATCCCTATATTAGTGTGTGTGCTAGCAACAAACTTTGTAAGTTTCCTTCTCTCTCTCACTCGCTCAGCGCCATGGTGCCACAGTACATTAACATCTGACAGCACCTGACATCCCTCTTGGTGTGTGTGTGTGTGTGTGTGTGTGTGTGTGTGTGTGTGTGTGTATGCATGTTTTTTTTTCATCTTCTAAGAGAAACCGCATGGTATTCTTTAAAGATCTGAGTCAAAATAAGATCAAAGCTTTCATTTTAAGCACAATTGAGAAAAGAGTCTGCATTATAAGCATGCATAGAAGGCATAATAAGAGACACCAGACAGCTTCCCCAATTACTTTTCAACATTTCTGAGTTATAAAACCAGTATGGCCATTTCAGGCATGGCAGATTTAATATATTATTCTAATCTTCTGGACATGGTCACACGGGTGGGGCAGAGTGATTGCCACCCCAATTTTCAACCCAGTTCTGGCCTCTAAGAGCTCCAGAGTGGCACAACAGAAAAGAATTCACCTTATTGTCATGGCGATTGTGAGTTTGAATCTTGACAATTCCACAGCTGTCTGTAGCCAGGAGTCCAAGAGAAAAAAAAAAAATTGGCCATGCACTGTGGGTGTGTTTAGTATTAGCAGCAGTTCTTGAAGACGCAGTGTCTCAGAGATGGATCAAACTGAGACAAAAAAAAATGGGATTTGACCAGATTAGTTGAGGAGCTATAGAGCAGCTATGTCATCATGTGGCCTGTCATTTTGCATCAGGGAACAATGCAAAATTCTGCAAATTCAATGAGATTTTGCAGATGCAACCCTGTACATAATTAGGTCATGGTATTCCTTAGTGCGTCCTTGTCCTCCCTTTGCTGTTGTCGAAAAACCTATGCACGCTGCTTCAGCAGTATAATGTGCTCCTTTCAAGTCAGTCAACCAACTGTTTCCCAGAATGCCCAGCAGTTCTCAGGATCCCTCATCCATGACATGCTGTGTATGCTCGAATATCTAATTCTCTCATTTCCTTCCACTGGATTTGCCTTTTACTCTGGGTCTTTTTAAATATTTAATCCCAAGTTGGTTATGTCTGGTTGTAAATATTTTACTTAATGACTTTGTTTCTGTTTCTTTGTCTTCTTTCTTTTTGTAATTCGACACTGTTGTAAATGGGAGGTTGTAAATAAAAGCAGTTAGCCTCTTTTTTTTTTTTTTGAGATTTCAGTGAATAAATGAATGCTTTTTTCTGTGCCTCTCCACAGATTTATACTCGCTCAGTAATCGAGCCCCTGCCTCCTGCCCCTGCCAAAGATACGCCCCCATCTCCTGTCTCTCCTCCACCTGCTGAGGGAGGTGGCGCCACTCCAGTGGCCTCCTCTACCATGCCACGGCCTGCCGACAAGAACCGCAAGAAAAAAATGTCAGACGAGGAAATTCTGGAGAAACTGCGTAAGTGTTACACACCATGTTTATGGTTCTCGCTCTACTAGAAATGCCTCCAAACTCGAGACATCGTCCTTTAGTCTGCTCACTTCCTCTTTGCATAAAAACATGCACTCATGCTTATTAAAAGTCTGTCATGATTGTATGTAATGACTAATGCTAGCTATCAAGTCAAAATGTGAGTAAATATTTTGCCCCAAGATCCATGTTTCTCTAAGTCTATATTTTATTAAATACTCATGCTACAGATGCACTCAGGTCGCCCTCTGCTGGTAAGAAAGGGATGCTGCTTCAGAATCAATCACTCCTCCAGTGTGTCTTTCCTCAATTTATTTCAGCCAGGACTCCTAAAGTGTCACTAGTCCATGGTTGCCAGGGTTCTCCACTGACTTACCCAACATTCCTAGTGTGTATTTGTTGAGTGTGTTCCCTGTGTGGCCTCAAGTGAACACTTTGGCATCATAAACTATATCCACAGCCTCTATCCTTTTGTCTGTACCGTCACTAGGGTTTTTTCCCCTGTCTTTTCTTTTGTTAACCACTGTTTCTCTTGGGTTTTTATTTTGTTTCAACTGTTAGTGTCCTGTTTTTCTCTGAGTCTAACTATCTGTCTGCTATTTTGTGACTAATTGAGATGATTTAGATCGAAGAGAAAGCGAACAAGTCCTAGAAACCCACCATGAGAATAATGGTCAGGTGGCTCAACTTGCTTGTCTCACTCTGATTTTTTATTTTTTTTTCTACATACTGACATTTGACTTTGATTATCCTGAAGCCACGTCTGTGAAGAAACCCATCGAAACCAGAGCAGAGATGATGTGGAAAGAAACTGTGCAAGCAGACAATCATGTATCTCCAAAAAGGGAAAACAAAATCCTGTCCAACGTCCAATATTAACCCAAGCCTATGGGTTAATACAGAGAATATTTTACCCCCTATATTAGTACAATTTGGTCTGGCAGGCATCTAAGAGTTGTTAGACATTAGGAGACAGAGAAAAACACACACAAGATGCAACATTCCTCAATGAATATTCTCATTAAGCTGTATGTTTGTGTCTGAGGTTTCTGTGCCTCTGTGTTTAGGGAGTATAGTTAGTGTGGGGGATCCAAAGAAGAAATACACACGCTTTGAGAAGATTGGCCAGGGGTGAGTCTTCCTTCACATTTGTATTAACAGTGGCAAACTTTTACAAAATACCTTTTTAAAACTCTCAACCATTCTCTTTGTTTGTGATCTCAGGGCATCTGGAACAGTCTACACAGCAATCGACATCGCCACAGGACAAGAGGTAAAAGGAGAACCTCAAAGATGCTGTAGTGTAGGTGAAGAACAATGTGCTTTTCAGTAGCTATTGATGTGGGATTTCATCAAATGAAAGCAGGTTTTTATTCAAAGACCACTCTTGGACTGGAGAAGAGAATGAAAGTGCAAAAGAGAGAGAGGCCTAATGGGCTGTGTGAAACACACACACACGGCTCTTTGATATGGCACTAAAGGTTTTCTTTTATCTCGCTGGCTTTTAGGTGGCCATTAAGCAGATGAATTTGCAGCAACAGCCTAAGAAGGAGCTCATCATCAATGAGATCTTGGTCATGAGGGAAAACAAAAATCCCAACATTGTTAATTACTTGGACAGGTAAGATCATTACAGTCAAAATGCAGACAGTGTCCAGGTCGTCCCAGAATTAGATTAGATTAACACATACTTTATCTTACCAACAAAGTCGAAAGGACCAGGAATTCATCAGACACAAAGTTTCAGATTAGTTAGATTTTCAGTTATTTTCATTCATTTTAGTATTTATTTTTGTACATATCCTCATACAACATGCTCATTTTGGCTGGCCAGTATGACAGCTTTCTGATCAGTAGGCAATACACCACTGGTCTTAACCACTGGGGTCTTAACCACTGAGCTACCACTGCCCAAATAAAAATAAATAAGAAGAAATCAAAAGTAAATACAGTAATAATAAATAAGTGATGATAATGAATAAATATTCTATCTAATGAATAAAAAATAAACATTTACTCTGTATTATACTATCATATTAAAACATCTTTAATGTTTCAGACCATGTTTGAAAAATTTTGTGTGTATAGATAGATAGATAGATAGATAGATAGATAGATAGATAGACATCCAATTTTAAGGGGTTAAACAGGTTACATTAAATAAAAGCTATAAGATTAAAAAAAAGGGCTGGATTAAGTCCAAAGACAGTGCTTAAGACAAAAGTATATATTCACCATTTAGAAAACAACTTCATATACAAGGGAGTGGTGATATTTTGGGAACAGGATTGTGTGTGAACATCACTTACATCACTTTTTTTTTGTGCCCAAACAATATGTGATGATTTTCACACCGGGAGACCTGCTAGTCTCTCCCACAATTTCCTATCAGTAGAACACTGTTATGGCAGGTCCATAAGGCTTTGGTTTCTATAGATACCTCCTCTGTCCTCAGGCTGTAATGTTGCCCATGGGAGTAGATGGATAGATTTCTCTGTCTTTATGGTTACCACTCCATCTCCATATTGCTTCAGGCTGGTGCTGTGTGGCTGCCGTAGTTACTTTGTGTAATGCAGCATGTTGCTGTGGTGCTGTCTGGTTGCCATAGTTACCTGGTTGGCGACGAGTTGTGGGTGGTGATGGAATATCTGGCTGGAGGCTCTCTAACTGATGTGGTGACTGAGACGTGCATGGACGAAGCGCAGATTGCCGCTGTGTGCCGAGAGGTGAGTGAAAGATATTTTAAGAATGTTAGATTTTTATGCCCAGTTTAAAGGAATACTCCGGAGTGAAATGCTTTCTAGGTCTATTTTCGCATTATTGGGAGTGCATACATTGAGTTGCTACCACAATCACGTCAATCGGATGTGTTTTGAGAAAATTAGTTTTTTGCAATTTCAACCGGAAAGCACTAACATGGCAGTGCGCGGGGCATGTCTTTTTGCCGATATGAAATGCTAGTTTTAAAATCATTGCAAAGCTCAAAACAACATGACAGTTCTGTAGAAGTGAGTAGAAGGTTCCTACAAACAAAACGAAGTGTCCCTGGCTCTTCCAGTGCACAGACAGTGTGTGTCGAAGAGTAAATACAAAGCCAGTAACCTTACCTGAAGTTGGTCTTGTCCAGACGCCATCTTCAGTAGACAGTCCGTAAAAGTCGAGTGCAGAGCCCATCCCGCTGGAAATGCACAATTGTGGTATGTTGTTCATTTCCAGCGGGATGGGCTCTGCACTCAGCACTCAACTTTTCCAGACGCGTTTTATTATTTTATTTTTTTCTGCTGTAGACAGATGGCCTTGTGCAAAGTTACCCTTCTGGATGAGTGTGTAAAGGGACATACTTTCATAAAAAAAAAAAACACGAAATTGATCCAGAATATGCACTTTAAGGATTTCAGGAAATCTTCCATTTCCTGTTTGCTGCTGATTTCAGGACCTGTTGCCCCCCCAAGCTAATACAATAGTATAGTATGCCAGCATACTTCAAGGATTTTTTTGTTTGTTTTCAAATCACTGAAGCCCATCCTGATTCTAAATAAAAAGGCTGCTTTTTCAGAACAGCAAATGTAGCCTTGATTAAATTTAAACTGTTTATTACACCTTAAGCAATATTTTATTACAAACAGTCTACTTTATTATGCAGTCTGTTGAATATATTGTTCGATACACAGACATATCCTTGAGAGCCTTGTATCAAATGATATATTGTTTGATTAGAACCCTGCAAGCTAGCTAACAATCCATGATCGAGTTGAACAAAACTTTGCAACACGAATAGTAGAGCAAGAATCACAGTGAATGCACTCTCTACCAGTTAAGATGTTAAATAGAAGAGAGAATCTGCGCTACTGTAAATCTTGTAAATGCCAACAAACTGTGTGCAATTTCTAGCTCCAATTCTAAACCTACATTTGTGCAGTGGCTTAATATTAAACGTTCATCATTAGTAACCAGTGCAGGATGATGAAGGATTCAGTATCTGTCCCATGAACGCTGGGCGTGAGATGAGAACCCAACCTTGAATGGGACACCAGTCCATCAAAGGGCATCATGCACACACATTCACGCCTAGAGGCAATTTAGAGTGCACCTAAATACATTTTGGGAGGTGGGAGGAAACTGGAGAACATGGATGAAACCCATATGGACATGGAGAGAATGTAGGAAACTCCCACACAGATTGCATTTAAAACGTCAAACACCATTCAAAGCGGTTTCTTATAGTTGGATCCCATCCATCACAAAACTCTGAAATGTTCTGCTTTGACACATTTCAGCTGTTAATTCAAATCACGAATCGAACCAAAAGCTAAATCGGAAAGATGCAAAGTGTCCGCAAAGAACCCGT
Source organism: Cathorops aguadulce (assembly GCA_026122135.1). Lineage (NCBI taxonomy): Eukaryota > Metazoa > Chordata > Actinopteri > Siluriformes > Ariidae > Cathorops > Cathorops aguadulce. Next base: position 17,999,908 of record JAPEIY010000025.1, on the reverse strand, counting down.
ACAACTTCTCAAAGGTCGAATGCAGTTTTTGGAACATTTATGTGGTAAATCAAAGCTGTTTCTGTAGCCTTTTAAGGAGAGGCGGCAGATGGGGTGACTAAGAGATTCCTTTGCGTATGCTGAGTCTGCTAGGATTTGATGTTAACTCTTTTAGAGGTGTGTATGCACTTGTGACCATGAATGTAAGGGTCTAGCCGTGTACAACAACCTAGTAAAAATGTATTTAGTAGTTAGTGAAAAGTATTTGCCAAAAATTAGTCAGCTTATATACAGTTGAGTGCAAAGGATAAAACGATGATGAGGTTTCACAGATGTTCCTCCATTTTCACAAGAAATGTAACATGAGACATGTTCAAAAGTTCTTATCTTTCTTTCAACCTGCAATATAAATATTTAACTGGTAGGCTCACCCTTGTCAATTTTTTTTAAATAAACGTATACCTGCTTTCAATGAACTAGGTGTGGGGACACAGAGGGTGATGGCAAAACTTATTTGCAAACCTGAAAAAATCCAGTTGAGGCTCAACAGGTGGTAGACCAATTTTTTTTTTCTCGAAGTGGTAAGTTAATGTCCAGCTTCTTTATTACTTCAGTAACTTGTGTAGCATCAGCAGGAATAATTCAGAAGTGTTTTCCTTTCTACCAGGTGGTAAAAATGCTCTCCCAGATCATCATCCAGCTTGGCCTGCATTTTGGCAGCTGACACAGTGGTGTAGTGCAATGTTTTTCAACCTTTTTTCAGTCACAGCACCCTTCAGAAGTATGCAAATTCTCAAGGCACCCCTATATAAAATATACGCAGTCATGTTGACCCCGGCAGTGACGTTGTGACATGGCAAAGGGGGCCGTGAGACAAATTTTGATGATGCATGAGGCGGCGATGATCTACATTAGTGTAACTATCACTTTTTGAAATTTTAATTCATTTTATTTATTTCAATGTTAGAATATACAGTATATCATTTTTTGACAGCACCCCTAACGAACCCAGACGGCACCCCAGGGTGCCACGGCACCCCGGATGAGAAAGGCTGCTCTAGCCATTAGGCTTTCTAATTATTTTCGCCTTGTATTGTCAAACACTTCTGTGCTAAACTTGTGACTGTTGTCACTATAACCTTTGCTGGAAAATGAAACCCCAAGTTCTGTTGTGTCCTGTTTGGACCACTTCATATTTTTGAATGTCCAGTCCAAATTGCAACCGACGAAAGGTTGCCATTTTTAGTTTCCTGATTATTTTTTCTTTATTCTTCATTATATTTGGCTGATTTTCCTCATTTCAACACATTAAACACTTACCATTTATCTCTGTTGATGACTGTCTGTTTGCATGTGTGTGTTTTACTAGACTAATTGTGTGGTGCTACTACACATGAGTCCTCACAGAAAAACAGGAATGTGGGCATCTCAAGGATGTGAATCAGAGAAACATGGCTACATCTGCATGAAAAACAAAGGTAACTCTTACGCATCTAAACACCGGTTGTATGTGTACATGTGCTTTTTTTTTTTTTCCATGGTAGCCGCGGGGTCTTAAAAGTCTTAAATTTAATATTCCAAAATTAAGGCCTTAAAAAGTCTTAAATTGCTTTGCCCAAGTCT
>JAPEIY010000025.1:17816909-17829794 GCA_026122135.1 Cathorops aguadulce | reverse complement strand
GCTATGATTACCCGTTCACAACTGAGATGGACTGGACACGTCATCAGGATGTCTGAAAACCAACTGCCGTGGAACCTACTGTACTCTGAACTGAATGAGGGGTCAAGACCCTGTGGTCGACCGCGACTCCGATTCAAGGACACGGTAAAGCGGCTCCTGGGCCTGGCTGGTATCAGCCATCAGCAGCTGGAGACTTTGGCAAGCGACCAGGCCAGATGGTGTATAGTGGTACGGGAGGGAGCTAAAGCGGTCCACAGAGGATGGGAGGTCAGGGAGACTGAAAGAAGACACCGACAGCATGCGGCCATCGGTAAACAAGCCTCTTGAATCGAACTCTGGACTGTTTGTAATCTTCATTGTCATTTGTTCCTTTGCATAGAGTTCATAGTCTGTATAGACTGACAGTAGTAGTAGGGAGTGGGTCCTGCCGTACAACATCACAGGGGGATCCCGGTGTGGCATTGACTGGAGAAGCTGCCACAGAGCCGTCCATGTCATCACCGCGTCAGGACGATATGAGGAGTGAGGGAATCCTCGAGAATTTCCCTTTAGAGCAGTCACGAGATGGGAATCTGCGGCATGTGTTTGACCAAGTGAGAGTGATCGATGGTCAAACTCTCCAGCCAAATGCGGCACCCATCTTCCCATACTTTGCAATTATTAAGTTTATTTCTATACCGTGTGTAATGTATACATTGGGCCTGCAGGATGATCCAAAAGCTTTCCTCGCTCTCTTCGAGCAAGCAGCCGAAACGTGAGGGTGATTGCTCAAGCAGTGCGTGGACTTGACTATTCAGCCATTCATCTATAAGTTTTTGATGAATGGCTGAATAGTCAAGTTTATTTCTATAGCATGTTTAACAACAGACATTGTTGCAAAGCAGCTTTACAGAATTTGAATGACTTTAAACGTAAACTAATTTAATCCCTAATCTATCCCCAATGAGCAAGCCTGTGGTGACGGTGGGAAGGAAAAACTCCCCCAGATGACATGAGGAAGAAACCTCGAGAGGACCCAGACTCAAAAGGGAACCCATCCCCATTTCGATGACAACAGACAACATGATAACATTAACAGTTTTAACATGAAGTCAGTTTCATTGATGTTATAACTCTTCATTGACGGAAACTTGAATGCAAAACTCTTCATGACAACTGCAGTCCTAAAGTTAGCAAGTTAACTGTAGTGTAGTCCTCAGCCATCAAAGCATTACTGTAAGTCTCCAGAGCATCTTCCAAGTGTGACTGTCCATATGGGGCCGTCCTCCACAGGAGCGATGTGATGAGACTCCAGCCAGGCATAGGGCATCAGGATGGATCAGGCAGGTTCGAGAAGCAGAAGAGGTCAGCATCTCAATCTCAGGATTGAAATGTAACTCAGAGGGATGGATGGGGGGAGGGAAGAGAGAGAAAAGACAGGTTGTTAGGTATGCCCAATGTCACCTGAATAAGTAGAAACAGTATACATTTTGCACCGAGTGCAAGCAGGGACTCCGGCAATTATTAAAGATAGACTATATCAAGTGACACAGGACACTCACACCGGTGAACAAATAACCCACTTGTTAATCCTTAGGGAACTTGTATTCCATGTGGCTTACTTTAATCCCATGGCTGGACATTTGGGACAGGATAAAAACACTAGCCTGAATAATGGCCCGGTTCTATTGGCCAGGGATTCACGGAGATGTTCGTCGCTGGTGTGCGGCGTGCTGCAAATGCCAATTAGTAAATCCCGCGGCCACTACAAAGGCACCTTTGTGCCCTCTCCCTCTAATCAAGACCCAATTCTTTCGAAGGGGTATGGATCTCGTCGGGCCATTAGATCAGTCAGCACGAGGATATCACTTTATTTTAGTTCTGGTGGACTATGCAACGCGACATCCGGAAGCGGTGCCTGTCCGCAATATCTCAGCATGCAGTATTGCGGAAGCACTCTTCCGTATTAGATTAAATTAGATTAGATAAATCTTTATTGATCCCTTTGGGAGGGTTCCCTCAGGGAAATTAAGAATTATCACCTGGGTTGGGATTCTGAAAGAAATCCTGACAGACCAAGGCACTTTGTGTATATGTCACGCACACTGTGCAAGCTGTATGGGTTGTTGGGAATCAAATCTATCCACACCAGCGTTTATCACACACAAACGGATGGTTTGGTAGAGACGTTTAATCAAACATTTAAAAATCTAATTCGGAAGTTTGTAAGTGAAGACGCACATAATTGGGACAGATGGCTTGAGCCTCTGTTATTTGCAGTACGAGAGGTCCAGCAAACATCCACAGGATTTCCCTGTTTGAATTATTTTATAGGCGAAAGCCGCATGGCATCTTGGACATGCTGCGGGAAAATTGGGATGAGGGACCTTCACCTAGTAGAAACAAAATTCAATACATTCTCGATCTGCACGCAAAGCTCCACACCCTCACGCACTTAACCCAGAGTAATCTGCAGCAAGCACAAGAACATCAAGCCCGGTTGTATGACAGGGGCACGTGCCTTAGAGAGTTCACGCTGGGAGACAAAGTACTTGTATTATTGCCCACGTGAAGTTCCAAATTAGTCGTCAAGTGGCAAGGGCCTTCGAGGTCACACGGCAAGTCGGGGATGTTGACTTGTCATGTGAGGCGAACGGATAGGGGCGGAGCTCTACAAATATACCACCTCAACCTATTAAAGCGTTGGAATAAGGGGGTCCCTGTGGCATTGGTGTCAGTAGTTCCAGAGAAGGTGGAGCTGGAGCTGGAGGTAAAAACAACCAAAACTGGCCCAACTCGCAGAGGTAGCAAAGTTGCAGGAGGAATTTTCTGATGTGTTCTCGCCCCTTCCTGGTCGCACTCACCTCATAGAACACCACACTGAAATGGCCCCAGGGGTGGTGGTGCATAGCTGCCCTTACCGCTTACCCGAACACAAAAAAAGGTGGTTTGGGACGAACTCAAAGCCATGCTTGATATGGGCATAATCAAGGATTCACACAGTGACTGGAACAGCCTGGTGGTCCTGGTACCCAAGGCTGACGGGTCTGTCCAGTTCTGTGTGCACTATAGAAAATTCAATGCGGTGTCTAAATTTGACATGTACCCAATGATGAGTTGCTCGATCAGTTAGGTGTGGCTCGCTTTTATTTGACACTGGATTTGCCAAATTGGCAAATGGATTGGCAGATCCCCTTGACTCCTCTATCCAGAGAGAAAATGACTTTTTCCACACCGTTTGGATTACACCAGTTTGTCATGCTTACTTTTGGATCATTTGGGGCTCCCGCTACGTTCCAGCGGCTCATGGACAAGATCCTCCGCCCTCACGCCACCTATGCGGCAGCCTACTTAGATGATACAGTATAAACATATACAGCAGTGACTGGCTGTGGCACATGGAACACCTTAGGGCCGTCTGAGAGTCACTGAGGTGGGCGGGTCTCACAGCAAACCCAAAAAGTGTACAATTGGGCAGGTGTGTCCCCAAATTGACAAGACAGCAGCGTTTGCAGCCTGCCTGAGACCTAAGACCAAAAAGGGGGTGAGACAGTTACTGGGGCTGGATGGATACTATCATATCTAATTATTTGGACGTCACCAGCCCATTGACTGATCTCACTAAAAAGGGAGCATCAAATCTGGTCCAGTGGACGGAGCAGTGCCAACAGGCTCTCACCAGGGTAAAGGCTGCACTGTGTGTGTGGTCACTCTTACACTCCCCTGACTTCTCTCTCCCCTTTATTTTGCAGACGGATGCATCGGACAGAGGGCTAGGGGCCGTTTTGTTCCAGAAGGTGGAGGGCAAGGAACACCCCGTGCTGTACATCAGCCGCAAGCTCTCAATGCCCGAGAGTAAGTACAGTACCATCGAGAAAGAGTCCTTGGCCTTCAAGTGGGTGGTCCTTGCCCTCCGGTACTACCTGCTGGGGCACTCTTTCACCCTCTGTTCAGGCCACGCGCCCCTCCAGTGGCTTCACTGCATGAAAGATGCCAATGCGCAGATCACCCATTGGTATCTGGGGGGGGGGGAGTCCATTGCAGGCAGGTATGTGGCAGTGGGGACGTCAGTTTGTGAATGGAAGGCAGAGCCAGGGAAGGTGAGTGGCAAAGTCAATATGCACCTGTGGCTAATTGTGTGTCTGTGTTGCAGTGACAGAGGATAGAAAAGGAGGTAGACAGCAGAAAGAGGGGAGCTCTCCCGACCAGAACACGTGTGTGTTGCATGTGTGACTGTGAGAGTGTGAGTGCATAAAGCTGAAACGCTAACAAAATAAGTGTGTGTGTGTGTGTGTGTGTGTGTGTGTGTGTGTGTGTGTGTGTGAGAGAACATCAATTCCTGCCTGCTGTGCTTCTGTACTCCACCCACATCAGGGACTTGTTACAATGATTACCAAAGTAATCATAGTTATGAGCCTGCTTGATGGGACATAAATAAATAGGTTTAATCCAAACCTTAATAACTGAAAAAAAGTATAAGTTTTAAAAATTTATACCAACTTTGACCTATTCTGTGACTGGAAAGCTCAGGATTAAAATGCCAGAATATTACCCTAAATCATCTGAATAATAATTTCATTAATATATTTCATAAAATAAATCGGGGCTGAGGAAGGTTTATTTATTTATTTAAACACACAACGGGGTCCCTAGCTTCTCAGCAAAGATAAACTTGCACTTGAAAAACATGCAGTTTATTTTCTGTCAAAATAGAGATATTGTGTTAACTATTTTGTGAACATGGCAATTTCTCAAAATCCACAAAATCTTTGTTTCCCTAATAAAATTGACTTATTCAGAAGAATTAAAGCTTTCAGGTCTTCATGTGTCGATAAGCCCTTTGTGAGTTGATTTGTTTATCTGTGTGTATTTTGCACCTTCAGTATAAAGTGCTAGGTCCATAATATAAGGTATTCTATCCCTCATCAAAAAATTCCTGTGTAGGGAATTCATGCAACCAGTATATTTGTGTATGAGAGCAGTTTAAACATTAATCTCTATACCATTGAGTCCTTTCAGGGCCATACGTTTTCTGCATAAATAAATACATAGTGGTAAGAGGATATCGATGAAGGCCATGCAGGCGTCCTGTGAAAGGTCCTCATTAGCCAGAACCTTCTTCAGCAGCGGCTGTTTAAGCGGTTCCCGAGTGCAGCACCACAGCTTATCCTTCCCACGGTTCTTAGTGATCATCACACGACTCAGTGTGTGTTTAGGAGGGGGCCTGGTCAGAGGAACACAGTGTGAGAACTAACCTTTATTTGGCTACAAAATTCATTATTTTGCTTTTTTTTAATTGAAAAGAACACATTTGTGGAGATATTATTGTACTGTACCATGTTCCCTTCCATGAGAACATTTTGGTCTCCATTAAAAATGCATTTATGTCACGCACTGACACAATGACTGAAGTCTTTCTGATAAACTGTTTAATTGAAGATGGGGTGTATTTCTTTTATTCATGCAACCTGTCTGTCAACACATTATGTCATTGACATAGACATGTATGTTTTTTTTTTTTGATGGGAGTAAATCTCCCTCACTTGCAGATCTCTGAGACAGACTAACAGCAAGTGGTCACATGGTATCTGTAATTTATATGCAGCTTAAAATTAATTGAAGAACATCATTTAATTATTGAAAAAGTTGCTGGCTGACGCTAACTGTCTTGCATTTGCTTTGTAAGCAAGTCAGTTAATGTTCCAACAAGGGGCTGTTGGTAAAGTATGTTACCCAAGTAACTAGCTAACGGGTCCATAATATAAAGTATTATATCCCTCATCAAAAAATTCCCATGCAGGGATTGGCCAAGGATAGCTCACGTGACATAAAATAGTTCCACCACTGATTAAGCAATGTATCTCATGACAAAAAAATGGATATGGTGTGAGTCAATCATGGTATATCCTGGCTATACCATGAACCTGATGTCACAATTTCAAGCTATACGGCTGACTTGAGTCACATGCCTAGCAAGGCAGGCAATAACATGGTACATTGCACATGCGCAGGTCGAAGCTCGCTCCGACATAAACAACAAACATGGCTGCCTCCAGTGAGCTTATGTTGACATTCAATCTTAACACTTTTAGTTTGGAATTTTTTAATGAGGGATATAAATCAAATATGCCATGCACGGAGAGGGTCTGGTAATTATGGATTCTCTGAGGTGACTGGCATAGAACTATTTTATTTGGGGCTGTGCCCCTCACTAAATAGTACTATGCCAGTCACCTCAGAGAATCCATAATTTCAACCAGAGCCTCTCAGTGCATGGTATATTTGATTAATATACTATAGTTTTATGACTAGCATTACACAAAATACTGTGCCTGAAGTAGCTAAATGTAAAGAGCTAAATATTGGCTGCCTAGCTGTCTAGCTATCTACAATCACTAATAGTAAATAAAATATTGCTGTAGCTAAGCATTACCTCCCTAACCTCAAGTTCATTTGTGAGAATGGCAACAAAGGGGATATCACAACAAGCTAGACTAAATCACACCACCTCCCACAGAGACGCCCTGCCTATTGGCAGCTAACTCCAATTATCCCTTTCAAAAAGAGGAGCTGAGTATTTAACATTTACACCAGTGTTGTAGTCAAGTCACTAAACCTTGAGTCCGAGTCCAGTTTCGAGTCCCCAGTGTTCAAGTCCAAGTCATTAAAGAATTTCAAGTCAAGTCCGAGTTAAGTCCACTACAAGTCCAAGTTAAGTCAGAGAACAAGACTCCAGCTGCGCCATTTAATGGTGACTGTTGCTTGAAAACCATCTCTGCAACTGTGTTGGACTAATGTTACTGCTTGACTGCCCCATTTTAGTTAATAGGATACAAATAAAAAGCTTGTTCATTGCTCAGCAAGCCCCACTATCAAGAGGGCAAATAACGAGAGAGCATTAACACTAGCTAGTTCATCGGTCAGCAAGCAAGCCCCGCTTATCAACAGGGCAATGAACACAGCTAAGTATAAAGTATATCACTTACTCCTCTGGGTGGAGTCTTGCCAAATGACAATTGAAGTTTGAGGTTGTCTCTGTCATCTCCTCAATAGTTCTTCTACATATGAAAGACCCCATATGAGTTTCATTTGAAACTCATAGCGATAACATTACTCAGGTAGCTTTCTTTCATCACAGAAATATTGTTAAGATAAGAAATTTAATGTCACTACATGACGCAGAAAAACTAGTTCATGGCTTTGTTACCTCCAGGTTGGATTATTGTAATGTCTTACTGTCTGGCTGTTCCAATAAGTGCATAAACAAGCTCCAGTTAGTTCAAAATGCAACAGCAAGAGTCTTTACTAAAACTAATGACTAATGGTGATGGCATGTCCAGATGAAGCAGCCCAGCGCTCCTCACGTTTTGGCAGCCATTTTGTTTTTACTTTGTTTTTTATTGTGTTTGTCTTGCAAGGTTTTGTAACTGTGTGTGTACAGTACAGCAGAGCTGAGCTGATTTCGGTTTTGAATGATTTTCACTGCAAGTTCGAGGCTGACAACTGGGATTCCATCCCTCCGGAGATTCAGCGCTCTCCTGAGAGCGAGGGGCTAAACACCCCCCTGCTGAGGGGGAGAAGACAGCAGCAACACAGAAAGCAGAAAAGAGGGAAGAGAGGGGGGCTACAGGCGAAGCTAAAAGCTAGCCCTCACAAACCGCTGGTCCCAAGTCTTTTTCTTGCTAATTCCCGGTCACTAAACAACAAAGTGGACGAGCTACGACTGCGGATCATGTCACACAGTCTGAACCACTGTGTGATGATAATTACAGAGACTTGGCTTGACCAAAACATCCCGGATGCTGCTATCGAGTTAGCGGGCTACACTATCTTCAGAGTGGACAGGACCATTCATTCCAGTAAGAGTAGAGGAGGAGGACTTTATATTTATTTAAATAACAGCTGGTGCACAAATGCTACAGTTAAAGACACTTGCTGCTCACCGGACATAGATTATCTGCTGTGTAGACTGCTGTGTAGACCTTTCTACTTGCCAAGGGAGTTTACATCAGCTGTCATAACAGCTGTGTATGTGCCACCACAAGCTAACACTAGGCTAGCTATGGAGAAGCTATACCACTCCATTAGCCAGCATCTGTCAGCACAACCAGACAGTATAGTTATAGTGGCAGGAGACTTTAATCATGCCAACCTGAGGTCAGTTCTGCCCAAATTCCACAAGTATGTAAACTTCCCAACAAGAGAAAATAATATTTTAGATCAAGTCTACTGCAACATATCAGATGCTTTCAAAGCCAGCCGTCTGCCACACCTGGGACTCTCAGATCATCTCTCTCTGTCTCTGATTCCATCATACAAACCACTCAGCTGCAGACAGAAACCATCCACAAAGACAATCAAAGTAGGGGCTAAGGAAGCCACCTCAACCCTACAGGACTGTTTTGAAGATACAGACTGGGGAGTTTTTGCTGAGGAGGCAGACCTGGAGAGAGACACAACAGCTGTCCTCTCATACATCAACTTCTGTGCTGAAAGTGTGACTGAGACAAAAGCTGTTAGAGTGTTCCCCAATCATAAACCATGGCTCAACAGTAAGGTGTGGGGCCTGCTCAAAACACTTGACTCTGTGTTTAAATCTGGGGATCTGCAGGCCTACAAAACAGCACGGAGAAACCTGAAGGGGCATCAGAGAGGCCAAGTGCAGGCACAAGCAGTGCATAGAGGAACACTTTAATAGCAATAACTCCAAAGGTATGTAGCAGGGGATAAAAACTCTGACTGGCTACAAGGACGACAACATACTCACAAATCCCATGGATCAGACTCTGCTGGACACACTGAACTGCTTCTTTTCTCACTTTGATCGATGAAACAGGGAGGCCAACATCCACCCAGCACTACCAAGGAAGGATGACCCCATACAGCTGTATCAACACCAGGTCAGAGCCACCCTGCGGAGAGTCAACGCAAGGAAAGCAGCTGGTCCAGATGGAGTCACTGGCAGGATCTTCAGAGACTGTGCAGATCAGCTAGCAGAGGTATTTACAACCATCTTCAACCTATCACTCAAACAGTCCAAAGTCCCCACTTGCTTGAAATCAGCTACTATCATTCCAATACCGAAGAAAAGTACAGTGAACTGCCTCAATGACTACTGCCCAGTTGCACTAACCCCCATAATCACTCAATGTTTCAAGAGACTCATCCTCTCTCACATTAAAACAGCCATCCCTGCTAACCTCAACTAACATCAGTACGTACGCTTATAAACAGGTCGACAGAGGACGTAATAATCACAGCTCTCCACACAGATCTCACAGACTTGGATCAGAAAAACACCTGTGTGAATGCTATCATGGATTTTAGCTCCACAGATTTTAGAATACAGTTATTCCCCACAGGCTAGTTCAAAAGCTGAGTGACAGTTCACTGTGCACTTTGATATTGGATTTCCTAAGTAACAGACCACAGAATATCAGGATTAGATTTTACACATCATCCACTCTTATCTTGAACTCAGGCACACCACAGGGGTGTGTCCTCAACCCCCTTCTCTACTCCCTCTTCACCCATGACTGTTCCCCCATCCACACCAGTAACACCACTGTCAAATTTGCTGATGATACCACAATAGTGGGAATGATAACTAACAACAACAAGACAGCCTACAGGGAGGAGGTTCAGCACTTGACAAAATGGTGTTCAGACAATAACCTGGACTTAGTGGGTGGCATGGTGGTGAGTGGGTGGCATGGTGGTGTGTGGGTGGAATGGTGGTGTGTGGGTAGCATGGTGGCTTAGTGGTTAGCACTATCACCTCACAGCAAGAAGGTCCTGGGTTCAAGCCCAGTGGCTGACAGGGGGCTTTTCTGTGTGAAGTTTGCATGTTCTCCCAGTGTATGCGTGGTTTTCCTCCAGGTGCTCTGGTTTCCCCCACAGTTCAAAGATGTGCAGTTAGGTTAACATAGGGCAACCTTGGGCTGAAGTGCCCTTGAGCAAGGAATCATCTGTTCTCCCTACTGTCCTCTGGAAGGAGATGCAGACTCATCAGAGCTGCATCAAACAGACTAAAAAACAATTTCTACCCTCAAGCTGTCAGATGCGCAACCCCACCTCCCCTGCCCGAACTTCACCAGTGAGGGGCAACAAACACCCTCCCCCAAGGAAAATGCCTATTTATTGCTTTTATGTCTATTTATTGTTTCTTTTGTGTTATTTTGTTCTTATGTGCCTATTATTTTGTTCTTATTTTGATCTTATGTGCCCTGTTCCTTGCATTATGCACTGCCAGTACAGAACTGTTAAACTATGTTTCATTGTTTCTAAAACAATTATAACAAAGTTCTATCTATCTATCTATCTATCTATCTATCTAGTTAGCTGACCAGGAGAGGTCCTCAGAGATATGAGTCCCCAGGAATTTAAAGGTGCGGACCCTTTCCATGCAGTCTCCATTGATGTAGAGGGGAGCGGGGTCAGCTTTGTGCCTCCTGATCACCTCCTTTATTTTCTTGGTATTAAGAGCCAGTTTTTTTTTTTTGGCACACCACTCTTCCAGCTGCTGCACCTCATCCCTGTAGGCCAACTTGTCCCCTTCAATTATAAGCTCCACCAAGGTGGTGTCATCCACAAATTTAATTATTGTGTTGGTGGGGTGGGTGGGAGTCATGGGTGTAGATTTCATACAGGAAAGGGCTCAGCACATAGCCTGATGGAGTGGAGGAGCTGTGAGTGCCAATCATGACAGTCTGTGGGCAGTTTGTAAGAAAGTCTTTCATCCAGGCACAAGTAGCTGAGGAAAAGTCCAGGGCAGCCGACTTGTCCACAAGGATGTCAGGGATGATCTCAAAGAATTTAATGACTACTGGTGTTAAGGCAATGGGTCTATAGTGACTGAAATTGCTGGTGGTTGAGTTTTTGGGGATAGGGACTATAGTAGCCAGCTTGAGACAAGGTGGGCCAATGGCATGTGTCAGGGAGAGATTAAAGATCTTAGTGAAGACTGCTGAAAGCTGATAAGCACAGGATTTGAGTACTTTACCAGGTACTCCATTTGGTCCAGCAGCTTTCCTTGTGTTCACAGACCAGAACACATGACTCACTTGATGTTCCTGGAGCGTGAGTGTGTGAGAGCTTACGGTCTGTGGGGTGTGTGTGACTATGTGAGGCCTCGTTGCCGCAAAGCAGGCAAAGGTTTAATTCCTCTGCCAGTGAGGCATTGACACAGAGGTGTTGTCTTTATAGTTTGTGAGATGTTTTAGTCCCTGCCACACTTGATGTGGTTTGTTGTTTGACAAATGGTCCTCCACCTTCCTCTTGTAGGCCTCCTTTTCACCTATAATGCCCCTCCTTAAGTCTGCTGTCATCATGCTGTACAGGGTCTTGTTACCTGTCCTGAAGGTGGAGTTACAGGCCCTCAGGAGTGACTGAACTTCGCTTGCCATCCAGAGCTTTCTGTTTGGATAAACACAAATGTGCTTGTCAACCATGACATTATCCATACAAAACTTGATGTAAGACAGAACAGTGTCAGTAAAGCCCTGTAAGTCCTGTTGTTCAAGGATATTCCATTCTGTGACATAGAAGCAGTCCTGCAGTTTGGAGAGTGCACCCTCTGGCCAGGTTTTTACAGTCTTTATGACTGGCTTAGTTTTCTTCCTGAGGGGAGTGTATGCAGGGATGAGGAGCAGTGATAGATGCTCAGACACACCCAGATGTGGGAGGGGGACTGCTCTGTAAGCATGCTTCACATTAGAATAGACACGGTCCAGTGTGTTAATCCCTCTGGTGGAGCACTGTACATATTGTACAAAAATTTGGGAAGGACAGACTTTAAGCATGCTTGGTTAAAATCCCCAGCAATAAAAATTTGTCCTCAGGGTGAGCTTGCTGCTGTCTATTACCTGGAATTAAAATTTATTTTTTTGGTGGGTTAGCACCATTTGATTTACACAGCATGCCTACCACTTTAAAAGTGCACATTTTTTTTATTGTGACACAAACAGTAATTGACATGCAAAAACAGAAATCTGGAGTGTGCATAAGTATTCTCTCCCCCAAAGTCAATACTTTATAGAGCCACATTTTGCTACAATTACAGCTGCAAGTCTCTTGGGGTATGTCTCTATTAGTTTAGCACATCTAGCCACTGGAATTTCTGCCCATTCCTCAAGGCAAAATTGCTCCAACTCCTTCAAGTTAGATGGGTTGTGATGGTGTACAGCAATCTTCAAGTTATACCACAGATTCTCAATTGGATTGAGGTCTGGGCTTTGACTAGGCCATTACAAGACATTTAAATGTTTCCCTTTAAACCACTCCAGTGTAGTTTTAGCAGTATGTTTAGGGTCATTGTCCTTCTGGATCATGAGCCTTTGTCCCAGTCTCAAACCTCTGGCTGACTCAAACAGATTTTCCACCAGAATTGCCCTATATTTAATGCCATCCATCTTTCCTTCAGTCCTAACCAAGTTTCCTCTCCCTGCAGATGAAAAACAACCCAACGCCATGATGCTGCCACCATCATGCTTCATTGTAGGGATGGTATTCTCAGGGTGTTGGGTTTGCACCACACATGGCATTTCCCATGATGGCCAGAAGGTTCAATTTTTGTCTCATTTGACCAGAGAATCTTCATCCATATGTTTGGGGAGTCTGCCATATGCTGTTGGGCAAACTCCAAATGTGTTTCTTAAGCAATGACTTTTTTTCTGGCCACTGTTCCATAAAGCCCTGATCTGTGGAGTGTATGGCTTAAAGTGGTCCTGTAGACAGATACTCCCATCTCCACTGTGGACCTTTGCAGCTCCCTCAGCATTATCATTGGTGTCTTTGTTGCATCTCTGATTAATGCCCTCCTTGCCCGGTTTGTGAGTTTTGGTGGGCGGCCTTCTCTTGTCAGGTTTGTAGTGGTGCCATATTCTTTCCATTTTGCTATAATGGATT
>JAPEIY010000025.1:16431462-16443015 GCA_026122135.1 Cathorops aguadulce | reverse complement strand
TCTGTTTTCACAGATGTTTTCTGAAGTGTTCCTGAGCCCATACAGTGATTTCCACTATAGACATGCATGTTTTTAATGCAGTGTCTCCTGAGGGCCTGAAGATCACAGGCATCCAATGTCAGTTTTCAGCCTTGTCACTTGCATACAGAGATTTATCCAGATTCTCTGAATCTTTTCATGCTATTATGCACCACACATGTGATCCCCAAATTATTTGAGTTTTACACTGAGGAACGTTATTCTTAAATTGTTGCACTGTTTGCCCATTCAGTCATTCACAGAGCAGTGAACCCCCCCACTACATCTGAGACTCAGCCTCTTGGGAATGCTCTTTTTATACCCAATCATGTTATTGACCTGTTGCCAATGAACCAAATTAGTTTTTTTTTTTATCATTACACAATTTTCAGTCTTTTTTGCCCCATCCCAAATTCTCTGAAACGTGTTGCTGAAGACTGCTGAGAGGATTACCAAAACTCCACTGCCCTCTCTGCAGAGCATCTACCACCACAGAGTCCACAGGAGAGCTGCCTCCATCTTCAAAGACCCCCAGCACGGACTGTTCACACTTCTACCCTCAGGCCAGAGGTACAGAAGTGTGAAATGTAAGACTGTCAGAGGTGAGAACGAGGGTGTGGCACTAACTTAGCCATTAGCGCAGCTGGTCTTTTTAAGGCACAGGTGTCATGAGTGCAGTTGATGTTTTGTGTGGAGGCGGGTATGCTGGATGGGCATCAAGGGCTCCTACACTTGAAAGTGGACCTTGAGGTTCGGGGTTCATGTTTTTGAGTTTGAGGCTGTGTTGTGTGGGACGACTATAGTGTTTCCTGGTTGTAAGCTCAAAATGTACCGCCACAGGTTTGCTGTTTGAACATTTTGCCTTGTCTCTATTAGGTCGGTACTTTGCTTTCACTATTCGGGAGTTGAACTCTCTTCTAATTACAGAAGCTTGTTGGCTGCTGCTTTGCTGTTTCGATTTGGCTTGCACTGCACTGCATGCAGCTGCTGCTTTCTACTGCCATTCTCTGCCACTTGGCTTAATGCTTTTAAACTCTCTTTATGGGTGTTAATTTAAGGCCGCTGCTCTCCATTTTTCCTGTGTGTTATTGTATGGCAGCTTGGTGTTTGTGGTGTGTTTGGTGTCTATGTTGTGCGTATGTGGTGACGTGTCTATTTGTGTGAGTGTGAATGGTGTTTGTGTCTTGCAGTAATTGTGCTGTGCTTGAGTGTTAGTTTATCTGTTTTAGTCTGTTTGAAATCTGTTTTGATTTTGGATAATTTATTTTTTTGATATTGCATTGTAACCTCTGAGTACTGGCTTACTTGCATGTCTTTTCTGTTGTGTGCTGTGATTGTGGGTTTGGTTTGTGGGGTTAAGGGGGTTTGAGTGTGCTGTGATTGTGGGGTTTAGGGGGATTGAGCTTATGTCGCATTGCTACATTGCTGCCTCTTGAGGCCCAATTCATACAAAGTTGTATTGGTGCTACAGTTGCACGTTTTTAAATATATATTTTTTTATTGAACTGCATTTATTTATAAAGAGTTGCATTTGAGGAATCATGTGTCTGCCACATTCATTTAGTTGAATGGAGTGCTCTGTGGAGGAACACTATACTGTAGATTAGTTTAAGGGTGATTCACTTGGACTGAAGTAGCTTCAGTGAGGGGCTGAATATTGGTCATTTGGGTCGCTCTCATTCCGTTAGTTAGGCTAACTTACATTGCAGCACAAAGTTGAAATGGTGGCAGCAGCAGTAGCCTCGTCAGTGATCAATCCACATTACACCGATTCAAGAAGGGGAAAGGCTGGAGCAGATCCTTGCAGAGTTGGGAAAGCAAGGTGTTAAATTTTCCACGTAATTCTCGGTTAATAACACTGCACAGCTGATCCATTTGATAGTCATAGCAGAAACACCATTGCTAATGGTGCATTGTACTCAGAAGTTTGAAGTCAGAAAAGCATTGAAATCTAGCATCTACCAGCATAAATGTTGGGGATTTCATTAACTGTCCTTTTTTTTTTTTTCGAATTCCATGTTCCATGATGTCCCAGTTTTTAAACTGGGAAGCGCTCAGTTCTGAGGTTATGATGTTCGGTGCTCCAAGTTCCGACTTCCAGTATAAATGTAATGCACCATCTCGACCCGGAGATGTGATTTTCATACACATTTTGTTTCTAATCATTTACATGAAGGCATGAGTGTGAATCATTTCTATCTATCTATCTGTCTGTCTGTATATATGCATTTACACAAAATGAAATAATTTGCTGACAGCTCAGTCCCCCCCAGTTCAAAAATCCTATCTGCACCCCTGCCTGATTTATCTTCCCTCTTCATTTTCTGCAAGAATGTCTTGAGTTAGTTTTCTGATATACTGGTCATGTATCACATCTCGAAAAAATTAGCAATTGTGAAACGATTTGTTTTTCTTTGTTGGCCAGTGCTAAATTTCTCTTCTAAATTTGTGTTCCAATTCCTTTGCTTATCTTACAAACCAGATTATTTAAGGCTAAACAACCCAAATGTGAATCTCCTGATATTGGGATAAGAGGAGGGCTAGGTGAGAAGTGCTCTTGAGGTGACAGGAGATGATAATTTGGGATTTGGCTCCTCTAGGTACAATAGGGAAAGAATATGTAGCAAAAACATAGAGAAAGTCAACAGGATGTACAACAGGAAACAGCACATTTAACAGATTACAACATCTGAGGGAGGTTCTGAGTTCGCTGAGGTGTTCTGGGCTCACAGCAAACTCAAAGAAGTATGCAATTGGGCAGGTGGAAGTGCAGTATCTGGGCTTCCACTTGGGTCATGGGCAGGTGCATCCCCAAATTGATGAGACTGCATCGATTGCAGCCTGCCCAAGACCTAAGACCAAAAAGGGTGTGAGGCAGTTCCTGGGGCTGGATGGCTATTATAGGTGGTTCATGCCTAACTTTTCAGATGTCACCAGCCTGCTGACTGACCTCACTAAAAAGGGGGCGCCATATCTGGTATAGTGGACAAAGCCATGCAAATGGGCATTCAGGCAAAGGTGGTTTTGTGTGGGGGCCCGCTGTTGCACTCTCCTGACTTTTCTCTCCCTTTTGTTTTACAGACTGACACATTGGACAGAGGATTGGGGGCTGTTTTGTCCCAAGTGGTGGAGGGGGAGGAGCATCTGGTGCTGTATATCAGCCGCAAGCTCTCCATGTGAGAGTCAAAGTACAGCACAATAGAGTGTCTGGCCATCAAGTGGGCAGTCCTCACTCTCCACTACTACCTGCTAGGATGCCCATTCAACCTCTGTTCTGACCATGCCCCACTCCAGTGGCTCCACTGCATGAAGGATGCCAATATGTGAATCACTCGTTGGTATCTGGCCCTTCAGCCCTTTAAATTTGAGGTGGTACACAGGCTGTGCACCAACAGATGGTGGTGGCGGATTACCTCTCCCGCTTGGGGGGGGTCAGCTGCAGGCTGGATAGCTCCCTGGCCTGAGTCAGGCAGTGGGGGTATGTGGCAGTGGGGGCATGGTCAAGTGTTGGCTGTGAAGAGCGAGGAGGTTGAACCAACAGGTAACATGTGATGAGGTGCACCTGTGTCAAATTACTGGCTGTCTATTAACCTGTGTCTGTGTCTTTCAGTCAGTCAGGAATGAGAGAAAGATAGCTGTGACACCCGTGTGTGTGTGTTTGGTGAAATGTCACTGAAAAGTTTATGAAAATAAAACAACTCGCTTGTTCTGAATCCTGCTATCCATTCCTCTGTTTCCTAAAACTAGAAAGTTGTTTATGTATTTGTATCTTTTGAATTGTTGTTTAGAACACACCCTCATCTTTAGCATTTTGAAATTCCATTTTTTTTCATGCTGTAAATATTCAGAAATAATGAGCAAGTGTTTACCATTACCTCTAAAGTGTAAAACCATTTCTAGTTCTAGTTATGAGATTAAAACATCCATGAAAATCAGTGTATGAAAGCATGGTGATTCTGCACAGTGCAGGCTTTGGATGATGTGGCTTGAAAATATTTCATCAGATGGTTGGTATTGTACTTCAAAGAAAACCTGTGTATATCTGAATGATTATGATCTAGTAGAACTTACCTCATACATCAATCAGCAGTATCATTCCTGATCTTTTGGACCCAGTATGGTTTGCATACAAGAGAATCATAATTGTGGATGAAGTTGATCCCAGTGGCTCTGCATATGGCTCCTGAATATCTGGGAAAGTGACACTTATTTCAGGTTACAGTTTTTTGGCTACACTTCTCTGCATTTAACACAATCATGCCCTCAGTATAGTTAACAAACTTGGTGTATGCAACTAGTTGTGTGCAAATCCAGCTCTGAGTGGATTATTGCTATGTTGCATCAGACATCACATCCACTTCATTAGATATGCAAGATATGAAGTGGTGGTCAGCTAAGCTCACTGTTCACAAAGCATTACTATGGCTGGGGTGCCTTGCTAGTCATCAAAATGCCCTATGCTTGCACTGTTTTGGGCTGTTTGAATCAAACAAACTGAAACTGAAGTTTCTTTTGGGCTCCCTGTGAAGTGATAAAGCGTGCAAGAGATTTTACCAAAACACGACAAGAAAGGAGGCTCTTGAACCTTTTGCTGCAATGGAAGGGAGCCAAGTTAAAGAATGCTCAAGTTTACAGTGATCACTTAGCTAAAGGCTTGTAAATTCCTCCGATTTATTTTTTTTTGACTTCGCAAATTAATTTACTCACTTTTTTCCATTATTATGTGATGTTTTGAAGTTCAGGAGACATTTAAGTTCTCAGATGTGTTTTTGTTTACTGTTTGATCATGGTCACCATATTGTAAACTAAAGCGTATGTTTTCACTTTATTTATCAGGATGTCCTAGCAATGTTTACAAGGACAATGATGTAGATTGGGCTCCTACACTGACTTTAGGACATCCATCCATCCTTCCATTATCTGTAACCGTTTATCCTGTGCAGGGTCGCAGGCAAGCTGGAGCCTATCCCAGCTGACTATGGGTGAGAAGCGGAGTACACCTTGGACAAGTTGCCAGATCATCGCAGGGCTGACACACAGACAACCAACCATTCACATCTATGGTCAATTTAGAGCCACCAATTAACCTAACCTCCATGTCTTTGGACTGTGGGGGAAATCGGAGCACCTGGAGGAAACCCACATGGACACAGGGAGAACATGCAAACTCCACACAGAAAGGCCCCTGTCGGCTGCTGGGCTTGAATACAGAACCTTCTTACTGTGAGGCAATGGCGCTAACCACTACACCACCGTGCTGCCCTGAACTTAGGACATGATAACATGAAAGAGCAATCAGAGGACAGTAAAGAGCATGAAGAACCTGCAAAATCATGAGAAGAAAAGTGCAAGTGTTCTGAAGGTACTGAGGCCTTGCTTGAGATTCATAAACTAATGAGAATCAAGACACCAGAATCACTAGGAATTCAGGAGGAGCCTGAAAGTGCAGGACACGATGTAACGAACTCAATGTGAGTTGTCAACAATTCTTTTAACTCAGTTCATGAAACACACAAAATACTTTTGGTGTGAATATTTATTGTGAAATGTTGCAAAGTGAGAGAATAACCCTTGTGGCAAAGTCTTTAGTCCACACACTGCGTCAGCAGTATAACCAAAAAAGGCGCACCGCCCGTGCGCTCTCCAAAAGACAAAACAATCCTGCCAGCAAAAAATAAGGAGAAAAAAAAGGAGCGATCTCACCTCTTCAGATTGCAGTTTAGGTCCGCGAAAGTCCAACAATAGATTCCTCAAAAGGGGCATAGAAGAACAAAATAATCCATCAATCTCTAGCATTCAATTTATTTCGGACTATCAGAGAATTCTGGAGGATATCAGAATGTTTTCTGCACCGGCTTCCATCTATCCCCATTCATCCCTCTTTCCGTGCCTCTGTTAAAAAAAAAAAAGAGCATTTAATAAAAGGGACTCAGCCATAGGATAGGGAATGAGAAGGTGTGTGCATGTGACAGTGACAGGGTGAGTGACAGTGAAGGACCCTATCTTCTTCCTAGACTTATGCTCACCCTCAATTTCTCTGTAAAATGTCTCCATATTTCTAAAAGTAAAGGTAGAAGGATGTTCAGTGCCTGGCCAGGCTTTCTATGTATTAATTTACATAGGTGTTTTAATCTGAAATATAAGTAAATGTCTTAGACAATAGATACCATTTTATGAATAAAACTTTATGTGGCTGATGCTACAATACCAATCAAGGATCTTTTGAATGTGAATATAGCCACAGTTTACCAGAGGGAAACCGTCAGGGCCTTCTAGGCCTTCAGAGAAGGCCCAAATATATCAGCATTTCAAATGTTATATTTCATTTCTTTCATCCTTTCATAATTTCATAATAATTATTCTTTTCCAATTCTAACTTGGCGTTATTTTCTGTCAAATCTGCTTCAGAAATGAAAGGGTTACAGTTCTAAAAACATGAAAATAGAGTTATCCAATGAGACTTTTTTTGTTTGTTGTCTCTAGACAGAGAAGGGTTAAGAGCCGGCTCATTCATTGGTTAAGACTTCATTGCCGGGACAGAAGTCCATGGCAGTGTATGTTTATGTAGGAAGTAACAGATGAATTAAGCAATCAGATTTTGATTTATAGTGGGAGGGACCAAATATTTATCATCATAGGCCTCTCAAAGGCCAATCCGAGCTTAACTGCAAGTTAGTGCTGTCAGCGCAGCAGAGAAGTAACCTTCCAGCCAGTGTAACGTTCATCAGTAGTGTTAGCAAATGCTAATAAAGCGGTCAAGCCAGTGCTATCAAGAGCAAGCAGCACAGGTGAATGACTGAGAAGCTAAGATTTCTGCCTCCACGCTTCTTCCACGCATGCTCGCCACCATATTTTTCACTCAGACTTAAGTATTAATTTCCCTATATAATTTACTTAGTTACTTTTAAAATCAACATCGACAACTACACACAATGGAGTGACCTGGCAGCCTGCCGCTAATCTCTTGCAAAATCCTTTGCCCTGTTGCTTTTTTGGTGTGTCTGGCTAAGTTTCGGCTGAGCTGAAGTCACAGCTCTAATAGTAACGGTTCGCCACTGCAGTTTACCCATCTTATAATGGCTACTTCCAGCATGATAATGCAACATATCACAAAGCAAAAGTCATCTCAACCTGATCCATGTGCATCACAATGAGTTCAGCATACTTCAGTGGTGTCATGAGTTCTGAATATAGACAGGACCTTTGAGAAGTGGTAAAATGGGAGACTCACAGAATGAATGTGCAGCTGACAAATCTGCAGCAATTATGTAATTTAATCCTTGTCTGTATGGACCATAAACTCAAAGGAGTATTTCAACATCTTGTGGAATCCATTCCATGAATAATCAAGGCTATTTTAAGAATAAAATAAGGTCCTATACCAGTTTTTGTGTGGATTCCTAACAAAGTAGCTAGTAAGGGTTTGTCCATTGCTCATTATTCTAGATCTCTATTTAAAAAAAAGCCCAGGGCATGCTCATTAATTTTTTTTTTTGGAAACGGCTTAACACATATTGAGCACAAAGCATGCCTGAGTGCTGATAAATGCAGATTGGAGTGTTAACATCTGATAAGTTTCCTACTTTAGTTTCCTACTTTATTTATGATAGTTATAGATTTGTCAAAAACATAGTTTTGAAGCATTACTTTGGCAGTAGATTCACCAAAAATTACTTACACACACACTGATAAAATTATGCATACACATAATTGAAGTAGAAAGTATAAGGTTCCACGTGTGTTGGAAATTAAATTATTCTTTTAATGGAATGCTTTGTATGCACAAAATGTATATAAACACCCAGGTACTTTTGAGTTCATATATCAAATACATTCCCGTTTGTCTCACACAAAGGCCCACCCACAAAGGTCCTCAATCTGCTGACAGCCCGTCCTCTCAGGATAAGAACAAATAGTTAGGACTCACTCCAAGTAGCCTACAATTAAGCATGTTGTCATATCAATCTCCTGCCATATATTTTTTATTACTAAATATAATTATGATTATCAAGCATATTATCCAGCCGGCATTTTGTTTGCTTTTAATTATACAGTGATTGCACTGGGTCTGTTTATTTTCCTCTGGGCTCCATGACTTAATTTTCACTGCACAGAGCTTCTAGTTTGGTGCACCAAACCCTTCTTCATTAATGCAGTGTAATGTATTAAGGCCACCAAATTACACACTTTCCAAGATGTCATTGGAATCAGTACAGTTTATCACCACATATGATGGAAGTTGTGCATTAACAAAGACAGAGACCCTTGTTTTAACATTTTTGGCCTTTTGCTGCAATGGTATTATGTAATCACAGTAATTTGCAGGGAGAGAAATGTCCACCCATTCACAGGGTCAGTTACACTCCCATAATGCCAAAACTCAACATGCCTCCAGCTTCACATAGAACTATGCAAGAGCTCACATCACTCTTCAACTAACAGATCTTTAATTGCAGCTTTCCACACACAACAACAGCCTTTATTCACTGTATTACTTTACGAGGCTGGAGGCATGTGAGTTTTGGCATTATGGGAATGTACCTGACCCTGCGAGTGGGTGGGCATTTCTCTCCCTGCAAATTACTGTGAATTGCTTTTTTCCATTTCTGTTTTCGGTTGAGAGTATGCCGTGCACATTTTGGCTGCCGCTTCTCACCAGAGATTTTTATTTTTCTTTTTTCCTCCTTTGTTTTTCTTTTTGTGATTGCATAGTTTGATGTTTGTTCTTTCTTTGAATGCTTTTGGTTTGAATGTTTTGTCCAGTTGTGGTGTAGCTTCAGACACAGTTTTGGGTGTCAGTTCCCTTTGGGCCATGGTCCGCCATGGGTGATGCCTGTGTTCCTTGCTGTGGACTGCAATGTAGGTACAGCACATCTCTACAATTATGTCTCCCATAATTCCCTCACTTCCTGCCCTGGACAATATCTGCCTCATCTCATCTTTCACTGTGCCACAATTGGGTAGTGTACTGCTGTGGATCATGATGCAAGCTCGCCTATAAATTGGGTGATTTGAGCAAATTTCGCTCTCTCTCTGCTCGACCTCCCAACATGAGTCTCCTGCATCCTCCTGTATGAACGCTTCGCCATGGCCTCAGACACGTGTGGCTGCCTGTGCCCTGTCCCTCCGTCCTCACAAAACCAGATGCACCTCGGCTCTCTCTGACCGACTCTCGGACCCTCTCTCTGACTGACACTCTCTGGCTGATTCATCATCAGTAAAAAGAGACACTACAGCCTGCAGGCGGAAGCAAAGAAACCAGGGTACAAACATGCATTGCTGTACAGGCCACTGTTAAAAAAGGACCTCAGTTGTATTGCTTCACTTTCATTGTGTTTGAAACTGGCTACCGTTATTACTACATCGTACTAATGGAAATTAGGAAGATTAGAGGTGAGCAGTTCCCTCCACGTCTTCAGCCAATTAACTTTTGACCAAGGATCTTCTGGATCAATGAGATCCCACCCAGGAAGGACTTTTGCAGCATAGCAAAACTGCATTAAACTGAATTGAAACTGTGCTCCGCTCTTTTCAGAAGAATATGCCGAAACAGAGGATCACTGATGAAATCCTCCATGTTGCCACACGAGAGTGGTCCCAAGTAAGGCTGGCATTTGGGCAACGTTAGTCTTAGTTTGATTTAGTTTATGTGAAAAGTGCTATTTAAACCTAAGGTTGTTTCAGATGTGCACACAATAATCACACAGCTTTGGTTTGATCATATGTTATTGTATTTCTTAGTTTTACTCTGGTAAATAGATTTTGCATGCCCTAGCTCTTTTTATGTCTCCCTCGCTAATGCGTTCCTACCAAGCACTATTATACACACCTGAGCATTTCAGACTTCAGTACACTAAAGGCTGGTTAGAGCATGGTCTTCATAACATCAAAACTGTGGGTTTGATCCCTGTATGGACCAATGATTACCTTTTGTTAAAATCCTTTGTCTAATCAGTCACACAGAGAGCCTATGGTCCCCCACCTTTTTTTGCATGTTTTTTGTGTGCTTTCACTTACTTTCTGCTTGGTGCAGTGTTCCAAGCGATGTTGCCTGGTGGTGTCACAGCAGCTGTGCAGGCGATGTGGAACATACCTTCATGCACCTTTTTTTGGGACTGTGGGTAGCTATGCTATTGGAATTACATCCTGACCCTCTTTTGATGAACTTTTTTTTTTCCTCAGGGTGGAATTGTGGTGCAGTGAGTAGTACTGCTGCCTCACAACTGCAGGGCCCCCTGAGTCTGTACATTATACCCACTGTTCCTGGGATATTAGCTGGATCTAATGTGACCCTTACCATGATAAAGGGTTTACTGAAAAATAGTGAGATATTATTGCAACTGCAGCAAGTAATAATAGAGGCCTATTGGGGGCAGGAATCACACTGCCCCATACCCACTGGATGAACACTTTCAGTGGAGGAGGAGCAGTGGACAGGGCATTTTATGACAGGGTTGCCAGGATCAACATTTTTATGTGAAATTGGGATACTTTTAAAGGTACAGTACTCTTTGGTCATCAAGATATTTTTATAGCAAATAATAGCGAATGACATGGTGGTGCAGTGGTAAGCACTGCCACTTCACAGCAAGAAGGTTGGGGAGGGTAGTGTTAGGAAGGGCATCCAGTGTAAAACCTATGCCAAATCAAAATATGTGGACCAGATCTGCTATGGCGACCCCTAACAAGAGCAATTGAAAGAAAAATAGCAAAAATAATGTGCTTCCCTTTCAAAAATGTTTGTACTAGTTTCAGGCTGTTTGTGTGGTTTGAGAAGTTGGTTTGGAAATTTTGCTGAAACCTGCAACCCTGGTAAATCATATTAGCTCTTCTGTGTGTGCCTTGCACATGGGTAACAGGAAGCACATCTACAGCATTGAGAAGTACATTGCATTGCCAAAAGTTTGTGGACACCTGACTGTCACACTTTTTTGAACAACCCGTTCCAGATTTAGTACACTCTTTTGCTGTTACAATAGCCTCCACTCTTCTTTGAAGGCTTTCCACTAGATTTTAGAGTATGGCAGTGCAGATTTTCCCATTCAGTAACAAAAGCATTAGTGAGGTGTGGCGCTGATGTTGGGTATCACTTTGGGTGCAGTCAGCATTCCAATTCATCCCAAAAGTTCCAATTCCAATTCAGCATTCCAATTCATCCCAAAAGTGCTTATTAAAAATGATTGGTGTTTTGTAAACCTGAAGGAAAATGATAGCATTAGGGACTCTCCCATTGGCTCTGTCTTTCACATTTACAACATTTAGCAGATGCCCTTATCTAAAGCGACTTACAAAAGTGCTTTGTAGTCTGTATCAAAAGCACATCCTCATGCTAGTTCATTAGGCCAGGGACTAAGCATTCCATCAAGCTAAAATCCTATGGCCCTCTCCTGGCTTAGCTCTTATTTAACTGATTGTTATCAGTATGGTGATAACATAATATAAATGATGTTTCTAGATGTACTGAGGTAAAGTTTGGTGTTCCACAAGGTTCTGTCTTGGGTCCACTGCTTTTTTCTTTATATATGTTACCTCTGG
>JAPEIY010000025.1:15485704-15495818 GCA_026122135.1 Cathorops aguadulce | reverse complement strand
AGAACTGAAGAAGCCTTTCGGATGAGAGGTGAAACGTCTTCAAGAATCTTCAAGCAAGTCCAGTTGCTCTCTTTTACAACCTACAAGTTTACTATGACCTGGATGACTGAGAATCTTCACAGTCATGTAATAAAACACATCTATAATGGAAAAAAAGTTCTTATAGTTGATTTTTCCCTAATACGTGTGTATTCTATGAACCTATTTCCTCAGACTGATCCCTCCTCTCAATCAGCTGGACCTCTTGCGCAGTCTGAAGGGCAAGTCTGGATTCAGGTTGGAGTGACGCTTCTCTTTAAATGGATTGTTTCAGATTCTTACAAACAGTACTCAGCATCCAGGAGACATAGGCATCCATATATAAATTATTGTGTCTTTTAGTTTGTGATTTTCTCGTTATTTTAGATTATACGAGTTCTGGTTTGGTCACAATTCCTTATAATTCCTCACAATAGAGTATGTCTTGCTCAGTTGTATCAGTATCAATTGTAATCAATGCTAACTGTCTCACAGCTCACTCTGTCCCTCACTCTTCTCCTTTTATTGAAACCAAAGGAAGGACTCGCAGCCTGAAATGTCTCCCAGGTTGGTTAAATAGCTAAAATTTTCAAGTTTTTGAATGTCAGTTCCCCAGATCCACTCATTAAAATGATCATTCATGTCACAGATTTTTGGGCGTTCCATGCACCAGCACTGTTCTTTGAAGGAACACAAAGTCCATGCATTTCTCTCTGGATATCTGTTATTCAAAAATATATCGATTCAGTTCAGTAGCGCTTTATATTACAGTACAGTACTGATTCATGTATTTACAACGTAAAGATTCTGCAACAAGACATTTAACACCTTATATCAATACCGTATTATCAATTTTACAAAGGTTCATTATTACATTCTGAAATTTATACTAGAACTGTATATTTTTGACAAGCAAGCACCCTGTAAAATACTGTACTGTAATATTAAGCGCATCTCATATTTCAAAGTTGAATTATCTTCTCAGTAAATTACCTCTTAATTATGGCCTCCACCGTTTTGACTATTCCTTGTACGATCTCTTGTGTCTCTCACCACCCACTGAACCACACTTGCAGTAGTGAGATTTCACACAAAGGCACCCACTGTGGGTGTTGCCCAAGAAACAATAGGTACCGTAGCACACAGATACTAACATCTGCACGTCCGGATTTCTCTCCAGCACTTGGATCTGTGTCTTTTCCCTGTCTATAATTTCTCATTTCTGACCCTGTTTCCAAATATGTTCCTTCGATTTATTGTTTGTAATATAAAAATGTCAAGTGCCACTTTTGCAGAGAAACAAACTAGTTTAATGCAATTTAGTGCCCAGCTTGTCCCTTTCCACTGGCTGTCAGTTGATTGTGCTCTGATGTGTAAACTATGATCACTATTGCCCTTTTTCCACCAAAGCAGTTCCAGGGCTGGTTCGGGGCCAATGCTTAGTTTGGAACCGGGTTTTCTGTGTCCACTGACAAAGAGCTGATTCTGGGGCCAGAAAAACCGGTTCCAGGCTAGCACCAGCTCTTTGCTGGGCCAGAGGAAAGAACCGCTTATGTCAGTGGGGGGCGGAGTTGTTAAAACCAACTCACGAGCAAGACCGCAATAGGTCGCCATTTTTAAGCAACGAGAAGCAGCAGCTCTACAAATGCAAAATCATTGTTGCTGCTGCTGCTTCTTCTCCGTGTTGTTGCGTCGATGTTCACGCCAAGGTTTATGCAAATGCAGCGACGTAACTGATGTGACTCCCCTTAGCACCCCGAGCTATGGAAAAGCAAACTGGTTCGCAAGTTAAACGAGTTATGAACCAACCCCAGCACTGGCCCCGAACCAGCCCTGGAATTGATTTAGTGGAAAAGGGGTACTCGCAAGCCAGCTGATAACCAGTTTGTTTTTCCATAGCTCGGGGTGCTAAGGGGAGCCACGTCATTACATCACTGTATACGTCATTTACGTCGCTGCATTTGCAAAAACCTTGGCGTGAACATCAAAGCAACAACAACATGGAGAAGAAGAAGCAGCAACAACAGCAATAATAGATGACTGCTGCTTTACTGCATCCATGATATCTCGTCGCTTATTTAAAAATGGCGACCTTACACGGTCTTGCTATTGTTGTTGGTCTTAACATCTCCACCCCCCGCTGACGTAAGCATTTCTTTCCTCTGGCCCAGCAAAGAGCTGGTGCTACTCTGGAACTGGTTTTTCTGGCCCCAGAGCCAGTTCTTTGTCAGTGGAAACAGAAAATCCAGTTCCAAACTAAGCACTAGCCCCGAACGAGCCCTGGAACTGATTTGGTGGAAAAGGGGTATGAGTCACCTGTCATTTATTTACTTGCTTACCTGTCTGCTATGTTATCAGGTTCCCAGCCCTGGTCCTGGAAGAAAAACCCCTGTCCTGCACATTTGAGTGCTTTCCCTTACTCCAACACATCCGATTTAACTTAACGAGCTGATGAATTGAATTGGGTGGTGGGAAAACACTAAAATGTGTAAGTCAGAGGTCAGGGTTGGGAATCTGACTGGAGGTATACACTCCAGTTTTTCAGTCGCTGGGATCAGACTACACAAATTCAGCCTGACGTGTTGGGATTGAATGTGAGCATCCATCAATGAACAGCGATGTGGTGTCTGGGACACCCTATAATATGCTGAAGAAACATCCAGCGTGTCGAATTTTTCATATTTTCTCACCTCGTTTGACAACTCCTACCTTGACATTTCTTGACCCTCCTCCTGCCAGATGTGAACAATGACGTTTGGTCGTGGTGCAACTTGTTGTGTTGGCAGTCTCTTGACCAAGACACAGCAAAAATTTCTGGCACTATGATTGCCTAATCTTATATAGTGACCATTGTGAAAGACAAAAATATCATGTAGTCTGATCCTGGCACTGTTCTTCCCCTCAATGAAAAGGGACCAGTCCAGTATATATGACCATAGCTTAACAGATATCATTTGGGTGGTGTACCATTCTGAGTACAGTAGTGATGTGGTAGTGTCTGGTGCTGCTGTGAGAGTACCAGGTGCAGTAGCATTGCTGGGGTTTTTAAACATCTTGTGTACACACACCTATGTCAGCCTAGAAGTTAGATTAAGATGTGTAAAAAATCTTGACAACATATTTATGGCCCTA
This sequence comes from Cathorops aguadulce, assembly GCA_026122135.1. Taxonomy (NCBI): domain Eukaryota; kingdom Metazoa; phylum Chordata; class Actinopteri; order Siluriformes; family Ariidae; genus Cathorops; species Cathorops aguadulce. The sequence continues at coordinate 15,492,668 of JAPEIY010000025.1, read as the reverse complement.
TGATTGCCTAATCCGACATAGTGACCATTATGAAAAACAAAACTATCATGTAGGCTGATCCTGGTATTATTCCTTCCATCAATGGAAAGGAACCAGTCCAGTATACGACCACAGCTGAGCAGATATCGTTTGTGTGGTGGACCATCCACTATGATATATAAAGCACTATGCAGCCTGTGTTACTGCTGTCCTGAGAATAGTCCACTACCCAATTAATATGTGGGCTGTCATGGTGCTGGTCCCTTTCCACTGCACTACAAGCTATAGGACATGTTTTCCCAAGTAAAAGATGGGTATCCAGTTATTGATTGGAGCCTATAACGGCCACTGAGTGTGGCTACAAGATTGATGTGTCTAGTAAACCAGCAGCTGAATGTATACCAAAGCAATGGTTCTCAACTCCAGCCTTGGGATCACAACAACTTGTGGAATTTTATGTTTCCGTGATCCACCTGATAAGCCAATTACCAAGACCTTCATAAGGTAGCTTAGGTGTTCAGGTCAATGGGTTCCCAAAGATTAGAGCTGAGAATCACTGTATTATAACGGTTAGTTCTGGTCCACTAATTTGATTGGATCAGTGGTATTCCAAGAGTGTTTGTTTAAATAATATTGGCTGGCGTTGAGTGGTATATCAGATATCTCCCATTCAGCTAGCATGATTCTGAATGAGTTGAAGATGAGTGCTAGCTGAATGGAATATATTTGATATACCATGAAGAAAACCAAGCCATTATTATACATTTCTTTTGGGTGTTCAAGGCATCTTCCTCTTTCAAAATTCTCTCAAAATCTTCCGTATTTAATGAAGCAACCCTGGTGGCCATGTTTGTTTACAAATTGTCAGTCGCTCACTAGTATGGAAGTTTTACGTCTCCAACGTGTGGCGTCATGTTGTCTTGACAACCATGCAATATCAAACCATATTCAACGCTCATTCCCCACTGGGTAGAGTGAGGTAATACACATAGGATAAGTGATTTGCTAACAATATTGCATGCTGTCAAACCAAATGGATGAAACCCGCTAGAAGGGAACATAATACGTGTTTTCATTCCATCGAAAAGGTGTCCTGTATGTATAATGATTAGTATTATAACACTGGTACATTTTGGTGGTTGCATCACTCCACTAGTCTGTGATCACTCCATTTCCATTTCTAGTTGTTACATTGAAATGGTTACTCCCCTTACAGCTCATTGTCAGTCATTGTGTGTGTTGCATGGCAACACGCAATGCTCTATCAACACTTGCAATCATGCAAGTATTGAATAGCATGTTGATACAAAGTACAATGACACTTTTGCTCATGTTATATTGCTTAATTAGTGTTGGTCTGTTCCTGGAGCTCTACCTCTCTGTAGTATTCAGTTCCAACCCTATTTTGATCCGGATAATCGAGTGGATTATCTGGATACGTTGATGTGAGCAAAATGGTATGCCATGCCTGTAGATCTGTATGTCAGCAATTCCATGCAAATCAGTTTCACACCATCAGAAAGTTGGAGCCGTCATTAACTTAATTCATTCTTAGTTTAATCATAATTCCTATTTAAGTTTCATACAGTACTTATTTTGATTGTGGATATTTGAGGTGATGGTGGATCTGACAATCCAGGGCTCCTGTATGGAGAAGACTATCAAGAGGATTAAAGATTTGGCATTTTTAAGACATGGGCACTGGGCCCAAGGAGACTGCAGTCACACATGGTGCATAAATTCCAAAAGCCCTTGTTGTTGATTTGGAAATATCTTCTCTCACAGTGATGAGCCCTGACGTAACCTTGTCATTGAATTAATTAGTAAATTGGAGCAAGATTTAATGGTGTGGATATTCGAAAAATTCATTAGTATTATAAGAATATTCTTACAGTCGTAAACGAAAGCAGGAATGCGTCATCTGTTCATGATGACGTTTATTCGGTGTACAAGAGCAGGAAAGTGAGTAAACTGCGCTGGACTGAACTAGAGTTAGATGCCGCATGTCAAACCAGAAGCAGGTGTTTGCTTGACAAAGCAGCATTAAGGCTTGCAGAATCCCTGTGGCACATGACTATTGTTTACACAGCGTATCAGTGAAGGCAGAATTTCATTCCTGCACTAAATATAGCCCACAGAAACCCTGAACCAGTAGAATGAGACTCTGATATTCCACTTCATTTTCAGTTCTCATTTTTATCTGTAAGGGGAGTTTCTCATTTGCTTTATCGATTTGCTTGGATGATTTCACCCAAATGCCAGAACAAGGCTGTTGACATCAGTGTGTTTCTTTTAGTGATTTTTCTCAGAATCGGGCGTTCTGACATCATGAGCGCAGTCCGAGGATGTAGAGTTGGGGATTTTTCAGGGTCAGTCCCAGAGTTAGACTAGTTTTTCTAGCTTTTCTTGATTGGCCAACAAGAGTTGGCCAATCACTAAAAGCTAGAAGAATAAAACAGAAAGCACAAGTTGAGTCCAAAGGATCACAAATCCTAAACCTGAAACTGTGGGTTCTCTTTCCAATAGGACACACTGTGGTAAAAGTGAAACTTCGGCACAATTTCATGCTTTTAAACCAAATGTAGTTGAACGGCCGAGCTGTGTATGTTTGGCGTCTGAACTGCTCTTAGTTTTGTACCGGTGTGACAAGGCAACATTTAATCAAAGTTTATAGATACTAGTTTAGCACCACTATAATCAAAGTATACAGTATAATATAGTTTTAATATGATTTCTAAAAGAAATGACGTTTTAAAACCCATTCAGGTGTTTTATGAAGCTGTTTATGTACAAATGGTATTACTGAGCAAATTGCTAAAGTGGCATTTTCCTGTACTTCATAGCATTGAATGTGTTTTAGCTTGATTTAAAAAAAAAAAAAAAGAAGTCTTTTTGATTGGTTCTTTCTCCTGTGATGTTTTCCTGATCTCTGTCAGATCTGGTGGTTGGACACAGAGCTAACGTGTGGTCAGACACGGCCGTTGGTCTTCACTCAGGGTCACTCTGTGTGCAATCGTTCCTTTTTCCCCTGCTTTGACACTCCAGCTGTCAAAAGCACCTACTCCGCTACAATTAGGGTGAGTGTGGTTCACATTCCAGTCGCTCACATCAGCATACGCAGAGTTGTTAGGTTATTGCATACAGTTGTGTACATTTATCATATCTACACCTATTCACAAATTTCTCAAGTAAAACTACTACTGTATATACACTTACCTGGCACTTTAATAGAAACAACTTCTTGATTCTAAGATTCCTGTTCTTGGCTGACAGGAGTGGAACCCAATGTGGTCTTCTGCTGTTGCATCCTGAGATGCTTTTCTGCTCACCACCGTTGTAGAGAGTTGCTGTGAATTATTATATCCTTCCTGGCAGCAGCTCAAACCAATCTGGCCATTTTCCTCTGACCTCTCTTACCAACAAAGCATTTCCACCTACAGAGCTGTCGCTCATGCCATGTTTTTTTTTTTTTTTTTCACACATTCTGTGTAAACTCAAGAGACTGTCGTGTGTGTAAACCCCAGTTTGTTTGTTTTTATTTGTCCCCCCCAGCAGTTTCTGAAATACTCAAACCAATCCATCAGGCACCAACACTCATGCCACAGTGAAAGTCACAGATATTGCAGTTTTTCCTATTCTGATGTTTGAAGAGAACATTAACTGAAGCTCTTGATTTGTATCTGCATGAGTTTATGCATTGTGCTGCTGTCAAGGGATTGGCTGATTAGACAGTGTCTTGCAAAAGTATTCATCCCCCTCGATGTTTGTCCTGTTTTGTCGCATTACAAGCTGAAATTAAAATGGATTGTTGGGGGGGTTAGCACTATTTGATTTACACAACATGCCTACCACTTTAAAGGTGCAAATTCTTTTTTTTGTGACCCAAACAATAAGATGAAAAAAATGAAATCTGGAGTGTGCATAGATATCTCCCCCCCCCCACACACACACACAAAAAAACACACACAAGTCAATACTTTGTAGAGCCACTTTTTGCTGCGATTACAGCTGCAAATCTCTTGAGGTATGTCTCCATTAGCTTAGCACATCTAGCCACTGGGATTTTTGCCCATTCCTCAAAGCTAAACTGCTCCAACTCCTTCAAGTTAGATGGGTTGCGTTGGTGTACAGCAATCTTCGTTATGCCACAGGTTCTCAATTGGATTGAGGTCTGGGCTTTGACTAGGCCATTCCAAGACCTTTAAATGTTTCCCTTTAAGCCACTCTAGTGCAACTTTAGCAGTATGTTTAGGGTCCTTGTCCTGCTGGAATGTAAACCTTTGTCCCAGTCTCAAACCTCTGGCTGACTCAAACAGGTTTTTCTCCAGAATTGCCCTGTATTTAATGCCATGCATCATTCCTTCAGTCCTGACCAGCTTTCCTGTCCCTGCAGATGAAAAATATCCCAACAGCATGATGCTGCCACCACCATGCTTCACTGTAGGAATGGTGTTCTCAGGGTGTTGGGTTTGCACCACACATGGCATTTCCCATGATGGCCAAAAAGGTAAATTTTAGTCTCATTTGACCAGAGAATCTTCTTTCATGTCTTTGGGGAGTCTGTCACATGCTGATGGGCAAACTCCAAATGTGTTTTCTTAAGCAATGGCTTTTTTCTGGCCACTTTTCCATAAAGTCTGCTCTGTGGCGTGTATGTCCTATGGACGGATACTCCCATCTCCACTGTGGATCTTTGCAGCTCCTTCAGTGTTATCTTTGTCGTCTTTGTTGCATCTCTGATTAATGCCCTCCTTGAATGTATGGCTTAAAGTATAGACAGATTTTTTTGCTCTTCCCAACATAACTCAAAAAGCAGTGAACAGATTTTGATGAAACTTTGAGGAAAGGTGAGCCATGACCAAGTGATTAGCTGCACAAAGTCCAAAGTATACAGAATGCAGCAGCAAGGCTAATTTGCAATGTTGGATGCACTGATCACAGTAAAACAATGGAGTCCCCTCGTGGTTCACTGTCCAGCACCCCACTCAAAGACTCCAAGAAGGCCGGGTACTCCAAACTACCATTTGGCGCATAAGCGCAAATGATAGTCAGAGACCATTCCCCGATCAGAAGGCACAGGGAAATGACCCTCCCATTCACTGGGGAGAACTCCGATGTTAGTGCGCCAAACTGGGGGGCTACCAATAGCCCCAACCCTGCCTTGTACCACTCACCCTTAACAATTCCAGCATAGAAGAGAGTCCAATCCCTCTCCAGGAAATTGGTTCCAGATCCTAAGCTATGCATTGAGGTGAGCCCAACTATATCTAGTCGGTACCGGTCAACCTCATGCACAAGCTCAGGCTCCTTTCCCACCAGGGAGGTGACATTCCATGTCCCAAAAGCCAGTTTTGTCAGCCAGGGATCAGTACGCCAGGGCCTCCACCATTGGCTGCCACCCGATCCACAGTGCACTGGACCCTTACAGCATCTCTTGTGGGTGGTGGATCCACAGGAGAGTGGTTCCGTGTTGCTCATTTGGGCTGGGCCTGGGTTGGCCCCATGGATATAGGCCCAACCACCAGACTAATTATTATTATTAATTTTTTTATGCAAATCTGACTATGTGGCTTGGCATATGCACTCTAGGTATGCACTCTACCAAGTGCCCTTCTAGGCTGGTTATTTATTTATTTATTTTGAAGCTTGTGCAAAAATATTGTGGTTGCATACAGTATGAACAAAAATTAAAGTACAGAAGCAGGTAGGATTGGTCAGAATTGCTTCAGCAGTGGGATTTTTTTCAAAACAGTCTTACACCTAATGATTAACATGATATGAAAGTGATGATTCTTCTTTAACACAAAGTAATACAGTAATAAAAAGAAGACTTTTTTTTGTGGCTCAGCCTTTGGCTGAAGCCTATGGAGATACCTGTCTGTATGTGTATCCCCTTTCAGAAATAATGTGTACAATTGTATACATGACGTTCCATAGCATTTTTCCTTGTGTCCGACAGGGTAAAGAATGTAATTGGCATGCCAGCCTCAGTTAGTGATTCCACAGTCGCGGTGCCACATTACATGACCTCAGTTTGTGATGTAATCCTCCATGGCCAAGCCATCTAGTGGGCTGTCTAGGAAAGGAACAGATTTTGCAATGTTGGTTTGAATCCTGCTATCAATGTAAAAGGCTGAGCTTAGACCTGCATAGGTGTCTAGTTCAATATAGTCTTGAGAAGACTGTAGAATTGGGTTCATGTTGTCTGAAGTATTTTCAGACTAACAAAGTACACTTAACTGCGGTCTTTATTTCCTGCTTCACTAGTTTACGCCTACCCACGGCATCGACTAGTGAATGTATTCATTAGCAAGTCTAATAATGCAACCCCTAATACAAACATCAGTGTCTGTGATATTGCAAATCATCCTACCATGACCAGGAAGTATGGGTAAACATTGGCGAGAGAACGCCACTGCTTTTATAACCCTGAGCTGTGTGTAACAGTATATGGATGAGCAATGCCTCTCTGCACTCAAGGCTAAAGGAAAAAGGTACGATTTGAAAATATTTCCTGGACAGGACCATCTGTCATGTTTAACATAAAGTGTGAAAACCCATGCTGTGGTATGTCAGTCAAACAGAATATTTGGCAGAGATTCATAGGTACAATGGGCCTTGCCACCAAAAACAAGTCTACAAATCTACTCAACAGTTATTCCACAAAATCGAGTCGTACTTGAGCTGATAGTGGCTTGTCGGCTGGAAGTCACGTATGAAGAGATTGAGTGAAATAGCTATTTTATTCTATCCGCATTCACTAGATTTTCAGAAACAGAGCATTTTTATTTTTTGCAAATTCGATAAATTAAAACTTTATAGAAAATGCCTGACAAAATAATTTCTGCTTAGAATGTACAGTGGTGCTTGAAAGTTTGTGATCCCTTTAGAATTTTCTATATTTATGTATAAATATGACCTAAAAAAACATCAGATTTTCACACAAGTCCTAAAAGTAGATAAAGAGAACCCAGTTAAACAAATG
>JAPEIY010000025.1:12401004-12413756 GCA_026122135.1 Cathorops aguadulce | reverse complement strand
GGTGTACCCCGCCTTTCGCCCGTAGTCAGCTGGGATAGGCTCCAGCTTGCCTGCGACCCTGTAGAGCAGGATAAAGCAGCTAGAGATAATGAGATGAGATGAGACAAACTTTCAAAAGCATACAGTTGTCTAGAATGTCTTTGTATGCTGTAGCATAAGATTTCCTTTCATTGGAACTGAGGAGCCTGAACAAGTTCCAGCATGACAGTGCCCTTGTGCACAAAGGGAGGTCCATTAAGACATAGTTTGCCAAGGTTGGTGTAGAAAAACTTGAGCGGCCTACACGGAGCCCTGACCTCAATCCCATTGAACACCTTTGGGATGAAAAAAATGGAATACTGACTGCACCCCTGGCCATGCTCCAAAATCTAGTGGAAATCCTTTCCAGAAAAGTGGACGTTATAATAACCAAGAAAATAAAGAGGGGGGGTGTGTTACTAAATCTGGATTGGAATGTTCAATGGGAGTGATGGTTTAGGTGTCCACATACTTTTGGCCATGCCGTGGATACCTATTTCAGTGATACAGAAATGACTGTTAGAGTCTGAGGAGATACACAGCTTCGAGTGTTTCCAAGTCATAGTCCCTCTCACTTCTTCTTAGACACTATCAATTAGTGTTGTAGTACTTGAGACTGGGTTTGGTCTCAAGATCAGTTTCAAGACCACATTTTGAAGATCTTGGTCTCATCTCGGAATCGACCGCATTTTTATTTGGTCTTGTCATTGGTCAAGACATTGAGTACTCGGGATTTTATTTCAAGACTGGTCAAGACCACAACTGCAGGGATTTCACTAAATTGCCTGTGCATTGTCTGATTTATTTGTTGACATGGTTACTATGATTGGACGTAAAATTTCCTGCTTCAAATGCGACCAATAACATGACTCATTGCTAATTTGAAATGTTTCTTCCTGTTAACGGCTGTCATTCCTTCCCACCCCTTTCACACACACTGGTCTGGTCCTGGTCTTGAATCAGTCTCATCCTGCCTTGGTCTTAGTCTTGACTTGATCTTGGTCTTGACTTGATCTCAACCCCTCAATGGCTTGGTCTTGATACACTTTGGTCTTGGTTATGTGACGGCCCCAAGGCCTCTGCCAGGATTTGGTGTGTGTTTGTCTGTCTTTCAGGGTGCTGGTAGCTGGTTGGCCATCATGGAATTGGAGGCAGCTGGCCACTGTCTTCAAGCCCATAAAACCCTGCCCTCCTGGGAGCTCAGTCTCTCTCTTGATCCCTGGCATCATGTTGCACTGATTTGAGTTCTTTTAAGTTGCTGTATAAGTTTGGTTTGCTTTTTCCTAGGTTGATCTAGGTTGATAGTTTACTTGCATTGAAGGTTGCATAATTTATGTTTGTTACTTTTGGAGATTTACCTTGGTTAAAATAAATATTCTCTTTTGATGTAACTCCCCATGTGTTTCCCTTATTTGCTATGGTTTCCAAGCCAGGCCATAACAAATTGGGGGCTTGTCTAAAGTGAGAACTAGTTTGTAGGTACTAAGCCATGTGTGTTTAGTTGTTGTGGCACACAACGTGGAGCTCTTTGTTGTAGATTTGTGCCTTTCCTGTGTGCTGGCAAGGAAAGTGACATAGTAATGGGGGATTCCCCAGGTGGTGACATCATTCTGGGATTCCCTTTCTATGCTCGGTTTGGGAAGTTCACATAGAGAGTGTTTATTGGATTTTTTTGTGTAAATGGTGCTATGGAAATGAAATAAAAGCTTGTGCAAATTATGATGTTTTTATAAAACAGTAGTGGGACAGGGGAAGGTAAGATTTGACCCTCTTTTACTCTGCAAATGCACCTGTTGTTGTGGTTCCCCTGTAGGCTTAGTGTGTTTCCCCTTTAGGATTCGTGTGCATTAACTGTAGTGTGGGGTGAAAGTGGTCAGAGCGTTTGCCTCAGGAGCACATCCATAGTGTTGGCGGGGTTGCCAGCTTTCTGGTCACCTTGATTGCATTACTGGTTTTAAGTGTGTAAGTACCCACCGTCAGTAGCCCCTGAAGACTTGGGTTGAGTTATATAGATCAAAGTAGGCAGTTAGAGGGGACACCCAATGTCACGAGGTCTGCAGCCCTCGATTGCGCATTAAAGGGGTCGATACAGTACATTTCTTGTTACTGAAAGCTGTGATTTAGTTGTTAAAACATGGAATTGGTGGAAGATTTCTTTAACACTCCGTCGGAGACATTGTTGGATCAGTGTAATAGAGACCAATTGGTAAAGGTAGCCGAACATTATAAGATATCTGTGGGTGATAAAAGATTAAAAGAAAAAAAATATTAGGTCTATTGTGAAGGCAAATTTGTATGAGCTGAATGTTTTTGCACCTGTCAAAGTCACCTGCGTCGTATAATCTGGCTGGGGCTGTTTCTTCTCAAGACTCGCTCATGCAGCCGGGCACTGAGTTGGCCTTGAATTTTGAACAACAGAAAGAATTATTGAGATTGTGGATACAATTAGAAAAAGAAAAGGAACTAGAACGATTGCAACATCAAGTGCAGCTTGAGAAAGCGCTAGCGCTTGAATGAATGCGGCAACAAACAGAAAGGGCTAAGCTTGATTTGGAAACTGTAAAGCTAAATTTACTGAAAGAAGGAAAGCTGTCAGAGATTGCAATGATTGAATCAACTCAGAACGGTGATCACTCATGGGACATTTTGAATAGTCTACGATTGGTGCCAAAATTTAATGAGAAAGATGTTGACACTTTCTTCACATTGTTTGAATGTGTTGCAGATGCAAGAGGCTGGAATTATGAGGACCGTACAGTCTTACTGCAGTGCATATTAACGGGACTCGTGCAGGAGGCTTTTTCATCACTGTCCACAAAGGATAGTGGTGAGTATGTCAAAGTTAAAACAGTGGTACTAAAAACATATGAGCTTGTTCCCGAGGCGTAACGTCAGCGGTTTAGGAGCTGGAAAAAGGGGGACAAATCATATTTGGAATTTGCCCGTGATTTGGTGACTCATTTTAATCGTTGGTGTTCAGCATCAGATGTGAAGGAGTTTAATGATTTGTGTGATTTAATAGTGCTTGAACAGTTTAAAAATTCGGTCCCAGAGTGTATTGCAATGAACATAAGTGAAAAGAAAGTGAAGACAGCGGCAGAGGCTGCTGCATTGGCGGATGATTATTTGTTGACCCACGGAGGTGGTGGTGGGGATCTCTGCGCTTATGTGTTCGGTGCTGACAGAGAGGGTGGCCCTGTAGGTGGGTTGCACTCCTCTGGGTGTCCCAGTGGAAAGTTTAACACGGGACAGAGAAGTGATCGCATTATCCGTGAGTCTGAAGATGTCTGTCATTTCTGTTATAAAAGAGGTAATTGGAAAAAAGACTGCGCTGCACGAAACTCACGGAATAAATATTATGGGGCGCAGGTCAAGCCAGCTGCATTAGCTGCACCTATTTCCAGTGTATTGGTTGATGAGCAACAGGGTGAGAGGTTGACGTCTGTCTTTATGTCTAAATCTGATTTGAGTTTATATTCGCCTTTCATTTCAGACAGACACGTATCTCTGGTTGGGAGTGAGGAAAAAGTGCCGGTGTTTATATTGTGTGACACAGGAGCATTTGATTCGTTTATTCTGGGGTCCACTCTGCCTTTTTCTGGAGAAACTGATATGGGAACTTTCATACCTGTGTTAGGCATGGGCATGTCTATTTTTCCAGTACCTGTACATAAACTCGTGTTGCATTCAGAGTTATTTAATGGAGAGGTGAAAATGGGTGTGTGCCTTGAATTGCCTATTGACGGGGTCACGGTGATTCTGGGGAACGATGTGGTTGGAGACCGTGTCTGGGCTGATCAGCCAGTGCGGCCGGTGGTTGTTCCTGTGCTGCTAGGCAGTAAGCGTCCAGATGAGAGTGAGAGACTGTTTCCTAATGTGTTCATGGCATGCGCAGTGACCCGTGCCATGAGCAGTCACAATGAAGATTCTTCAGAGCATGCAACAGAGGTGAATAATGAAACAGAGTTGCCTATATTGTCCCTATCTAACATGCCCTTTTCTATCTCGCACAGTGAGTTGGTGAATGAGCAAAGAGCGGATTCCACACTGAAGAAGCTGTTCCAGTCTGCTTTCCTGGCAGATGACGTGAAAAATCGAGCACAGGGGTATTTTGTTCAAAAAGAGGTATTAGTATGGAAGTGGGTGCCACATCATGGTGATAGTATTGTTGGAGATCCTGTTTATCAGATTGTTGTGCCCTTCAAATTTTGTGAGTCAGTGTTGCGTGTCTCATGATGATTTGGGGCACATGGGTGTAGGCAAAATGTGCAATCGTGTACTCAGACATTTCTTTTGGCCTCAGCTTAAGAAAAGTGTCGCTGGGTATATCAAAACCTGCCACACGTCAGTTAATGGGAAAACCAAATCAAACCATAAAAGTGGCTCCACTGTGTCCTATTCTGGCTGTTAACCAACCATGTGAACATTTAATAATAGATTGTGTAGGTCCTCTTCCTCGTTCAAAGTCCGGTGCAATGTATTTGCTAACGGTAATGTGTCAAAGCACCAGGTATCCTGCTGTGTACCCATTGTACATGCTGACAGCAAAGGCAGTGGTGCATGCTCTCAGTCAGTTAATTTCCATCTTTGGTATTCCTAAAACCATTCAGAGTGATCAAGGTTCGAATTTTTGCTCAAATTTGTTTGCACAAATATTAAAACAGCTGCATATTAAGCATAACCAGGCCTCTGTGTAACATGCGCAGAGCCAAGGTGCGCTAGAGCGTTTCCATCAGATTTTAAAATCATTGTTGCGTGCATACTCTGTGCAGATGAAGGCTGACTGGGAGGAGGGGTTGCCGTGGTTACTGTTGGCTGCAAGAGAGGTAACACAAGAGTACAGGATTTAGTCCAAATGAGTTGGTCTTTGGTCATACAGTGTGGGGGGCTTTAGCTGCTCTGCAAGATGACTGGAAAGAGACCAAGCCACCAAAAAATTTGATTGAATACATCACTGGTTTTAGACAGTGGCTGTACGCTGCTACAGAATTGGCAAAACTAAAGTTGACTTTGGCACAAGCAAAGATGAAGCGCCTGTATGATCGTTAAGCTGAGCAGTGTGTTTTCAGTCCAGGTGACCAAGTTTTAGTGTTACTGCCTATTGTTAGCTCACCATTTCAAGCTAAATATATGGGTCTGTATACCATAGTAAAACAGCTTTCTGATCAGAACTACCTCATATCTACTCCCTAACGTCATAAACATAAACTTTGTCACATAAATCTGTTAAAAGCATATCATCCCTGTGCGTCTCAGAAGCAGAGAGAGCAAAGTGTACTGGCTGATGCTGCTCATCCAATGTGTGTTTGTAACACAACTATAAAATCTAGCAGAGTATTTTGTGAAGATGGTTTACCAAATCATGACTCTGCATTGCTGACAGGAAGGCTTAAGAATTCAGAGGTATTGGCAGACTTGAATAACATTGTAGGTCACTTGCCAGAACCACAGAGCACTGAGTTGAAGGAGCTAATTGTCAACTATCCGAGTTTGTTTGGGGATGTTCCATCTCGCACTCATTTGGTGGAGCATGACATTGGTGTTGGTGATGCAAAGCCAATAAAACAACGTTTTTACAGGGTCAGTCCAGAGAAATGCAAATTTTTAGATTCTGAGATTGAGTACATGTTGAAAAATGGCATCGCTGAACAGTCATCATCATGCTGGGCCTCTCCTTGTTTGCTTGTTCCAAAATCAGATAATACTCTGTGGTTTTATTCTGATTTTAGGAACGTTAATAGCGTTACTAAGCCGGATTCATACCCACTACCGCGCATGGATGATTGTATCAACCAGGTTGGTTCTGCTAAATTAATCAGCAAATTTGATCTCTTAAAAGGTTATTGGCAGAGCCCTTTGTCTCAAAGAGCACGAGAAATTGCTGCATTTATTACTCCAGTAGGGCTGTACTCGTATTCTGTCATGCCTTTTGGATTGCGCAATGTGCCGGCTACTTTCCAGCGTTTAATGAATAAAGTGGTTGGTAATTTGGAAGGCTGTACAGTATATTTGGATGACATTGTTGTTTATTCTGATACTTGGTCTTGCCACATGGAGCATGTAAAAGCTTTGTTCAACCGCTTGGCTGAGGCGCATCTCACTATTAACTTAGCGAAGTGTGAGTTTGCTCGAGCAACAGTGACGTACCTCAGTCATCATGTTGGGCAAGGTGAAGTGCATCCCCTCCAAGCAAAAGTGCAGGCAATTGAGCAGTATCCTCCACCTGCAACAAAAAAGCAGTTGATTAGCTTTGGGTAATGACCAAAGGAACAAGATCGCGGATACAAGCGGCCGAAATGAGTTTCCTTTGCAGGGTGGCTGGGTGCTCCCTTAGAGGTAGGATGAGAAGCACAGTCACTCGGGAGGAGCTTGGAGTAGAGCCACTGTTCCTCTACATCGAGAGGAATCAGCTGAGGTGGCTCAGGCATCTCTTTTGGATGCCTCCTGGATGCCTCCCTGGGGAGGTGTTCCAGGCATGTCCCCCCAGGAGGAGGCCCTGGGGAAGACTCAGGACACGCTGGAAGGACTATGTCTCTCGGCTGGCCTGGGAACGCCTTGGTGTTTTTCCTGAGGAGCTGGCCGAGGTGTCTGGGGAAAGGGAAGTTTGGGATTCCATGCTCAGACTGCTGCCTCCGCAACCTGGCCCTGGATAAGCGGAAGAAGATGAGACGAGATGAGAATTCCATCTGTGGCTGGAAGTCAAGAAATAAAAAATGGCCACATTTTGGAGAAAGTATGTGTTTGCCCCATCTTCCTTGGTTGTTAGCTGTCATATGATGGGTGTAGGAGCCATTTGGCCTCTCTCCTGTAAGGTTTTATTTGCCCACTAGGTGGCAGTCTGATGTAATTAGGGGTCATGCCAATATAAGTGAGAACAACCGTTGGCAACAGGTGTTGCCAGACGGAGGGGAGCACACACAGTTTTTTGACCACTTACAGTAATACTCACGTTAATGCTGTACTTTTGTTGTGTAGGCCATGCTGGGCTGGCTACATTGAATATACAGTAATGGACTGTAGGTACGAATGAACACTGGATTACTGGAGTATCTTGGTGAGGTGCAATAAATACACCGATGTATCATACATAAGAGTCTGTTCATTTTTATAGACACGTAACTCAGTGGCTAATGTTAAGTGCGTCAACTAGGTGCTCATCTAGCAACCCCTCAGGGGCTTCAAGTATTTAGCTTAGCCTCTACATTATAGTCAAAAAACTGTTGCTTCACGTTACCGACAGTGAAGGAGTTTCATCACATGCTGAAGTGGATTCAAGCCATTCGCGTTTGTATGGGACCTACAGAAACAGCTTGCTGCATTTGCCAGACCAAGGATGGCAAGTCTATGTAATGCTTGGGAGTTCATTTGTTTGGACTATAACAGATATCAGCACTGTAGAGGACAATGCTGTGACACTCACCGAAAGTCTACATATTCACCAGATGGCACCCAACGCGAGGTAGGCCTATGAAGCGCTATTAAGGAAGGAATGGCCTTTCAGTTTGTGTGTTTACATATCAGGGCAAAATTCAATGTATTGGTGACACTCGGGCAGGTAATTGACGTTGCTACTTTGTTGCAAACTCTGCTGTGTTGATATTTTATTGCGAACTCTGAACCCAGGTAACTTACTGTATGGAGACAAGTGAAATCATGGACGGGCCAATGTTGAACAATGTTGAACATGGCACTGATGTGCAAAAGGACAAAGAAAAGTGTGCTGTTAAATTGACTGCTAAGGCATTTGTTGAAAAACTCGAATGTTTGCAAATTGAAAGGAAAACTAAGTTAAACAAAACTGGCAAATTAAGAGACGTGTTGGAAGGTCTTATGAAAGAAAAAGATAAGACACAAGTTCGGTTTGTTTTTAATGATTTGGTGAAATTATGTGATGAAGCAAAAGGTGTTCATGAGTCTGTGATGGGTATGTTGCCTGATGCTGAAAAGGAGAAATATGATACGTGATTTAAAGCCAAAATTGTTGTTAGTAATGATTTTATTTCTAACGTGCAATTATGGGTATCCAGTGCTGATCAGACTGTTAACAGCAGAAACAGAAATTACAATGTTGATGGTATTAACCCAGAGGACAGTATTTCATTCATGGAAGAGTGAATTAACCCAGAGGACAGTAAACATTCATGGAAGAGTACAGGTAGCAGTAAGTTCAGCACTACTTCCTCAATAATTAAAGCAGAGGTTGAGAAGGCTGAATTGCTTGCCTGTATTGCAGCTTTAAGGGATAAGCATGCTTTGGCGGAACAAGAGCAGCAGATAAGGAGAAAAATGGAGTAACAAAGCTTGGAAGCGATGCTTGCTGAATCTGCTGCTAAACTTGCAGTGTTACAGGCCTCTGAAAGCCAAAGCTGTGCTAAACCATCAAATGCAAGGAATTCTTACTTGGGAAAAGAAATGCAAAAATCAGCACCTGTACACAGATTGGATCCACTGGTTAAGGAATTCAACCCTGCACCTCAGCTTAAATCATGGCAAATACAGGAACGGTCAGTGTCAGCCAACCCACCAACACCAATTGATGCACCACATCTTCAAGTTACTCAACAGCCTGTGCGTAGACCAAGAGAGTGGACTGGTTCAAATAGACAGCATTCATATCGTGCCCTAGAAACAGAGCAGAAAGCCTTATATGTTGACGCATTAGCAAGGGACCAAAGGCAATCTGGAGATCTCTTCTCAGTGTTTCACAAGCAAAATGAAATAACTCTTTTTCAACAATGTTTACTGTCATTGCCAGCAAGAGACATCCCTTTGTTCGATGGAAACCCTCTTCAGTACATCTTGTTCATCAGGGTGTTTGAACAAGGAGTTGAAGAAAAGGCCAGCAAGAGTGGCTGCCTGTACTACCTTGAACAGTTCACCAGAGAGCAGCCAATGGAGCTTGTTCATAGCTATCTGCATATGGCCCCTGATGTGGGCTATGTTAAAGTAAAGCAGCTGTTGCAGAAACATTTTGGCAACAAATATAAGATCGCTGTGGCATACATTGAAAAGGCATTGTCCTGGGCCCCAATAAAAAACGAAGATGTCAGTTCTTTACAAGCCTACTCCCTCTTTTTACAAGGCTGTTGCAATGTCATGGAGGAACTGCAGTATATGCAAGAGCTGGACGTACCGAGCAATATAAGAGCAATTGTTTCTAAACTACCCTTCAAGCTCCGAGAGCGATGGAGAACTGTTGCGCATGATATACTGGAATCAACAGAGCACAGAGCCCTATTAAAAGACCTGGTCAAAGTAGTTGTCACATCCAGATCAAAGGGTCAGAGGGAAAAGTTTTGCTACCACAGTCGCACCTGTGGAGTATCAAAATGTCAAAAGGTATGAGGGCTGCTTTACCTAGGCATAACATTATAATGGTCTCAGACTGTGCATGCTGTGCTCAATGTCATTCCTTAGAGCATTGTCAACAGTTTAAACGTAAGAAGCACAGAGACGAGATGAACTTTGTGAAAGAGAAAGAACTTTGCTTCGGCTGCCTGCAAACTGGGCACAGGAGTCGGAACTGTGAGAAACATTTAATCTGCAAAACATGCAGTCAGAGACACCCAACTGTACTTCATCTTGACAAGAATGATGCAACTGCTGCATGCACAGGGCATGCAAAGGTGACTTCCAGCACCTCCAAAGAGCCCGATAGTGAGTTAGGGGCAAATTCATCTGCGTTCTCTGAAACTTGTGGACATACAGGGGCCAGAATAGATCACTGTTTGTTGTCCATCCTGCCAGTCAAAGTTAAGTCTGTGAAAGGTGACCAAGTAATATAGACTTATGCCGCCTTAGATCCGGGCAGCTCAGCCACCTTCTGCTCTGAGCAGCTTATTCACAGGCTTCGTCTTGCTGGAAGATTAACACACTTCCTTTTATACACTATGGGGCAAGAAAGAGTGGTGCCAGCATACTTGCTCCTAGGTTTGGAAGTGTCTGCCATTAATGATGTTTTCTATGAACTTCCACAAACTCTCACTCAGAAGAAAAATGCCTGCAAGTGCCGATAACATTGTAACTTGCCAGTGACATGGCAAGGTGGCCATATCTGGTGGGGCTAGAAATTCCCAGGATAAATGCTAATGTTGACCTATTGATAGGAAGCAATGCACCCAAATTGTTGGAGCCTTGGGAGGTCATCAATAGCAGTGGGAGTGGTCCATATAAGAACAGCATTAGGATGGGTCATTAAATGGCCCTTTACACAGAGATGACTCCAGTCTTAATGTCGAGTGCACATTAGCCTTGGTCAACAGAATTTCTGTATGCAAGCTGGAGGAAATGCTGAGTAACCAGTATATTCACAACTTCAGTGAACAGGCTTCTGAGGAGAAAGGGTTATTAAGAGAAGACATTATGTTCATGGAGTTCATGGAGGTTGTGGAAAGGTCTGCAGTTCTTAAGGACAACCATTATCAATTAAACTTGCCTTTTAAGAAAGATGTGTATTTGCCCAATAATTTCTCTGTGGCAAAGCAAAGGGTAACAAGCCTGAAAAGGAAGTTGTTAAGGAGTGAACACTTCTTTAAGGAGTATAGTGCCAACATCAATGAGATAAGTAAAGGCTATGCAGAGAAGGTACATCTCCAGCAGCTGAGTGGGGACCGCGGCAACGTGTGGCATATCCCTCACCACGGGGTGCATCATCCCAGGAAGAAAACACTGCAAGTGGTGTTTGACTGTGCTGCTACATTCAAGGGAACATCACTAAAATCAGCAACTCTTGCAGGGTCCTAACCTCAACAGTACTTTGCTTGGAGTTCTTCTGAGGTTTGGGCAGGAGCCTGTTGCAGTCATGGGAGATGTACAAGCAATGTACCATCAAGTCAAGGTCCGAGAAGCAGGACAGAGACTTCCTGTGGTGGCCTGAAGGAGATCTCACCAAGGAGGTAGCAGAGTTTCGAATGACTGTTCATTTGTTTGGCGCTGCGTCATCTCCGAGCTGTGCCATCTTCACTCTGAGAAAAACAGCTGATGACAACCAGGCTGACTTTTCAGCAGAGGTTGTCCAAACCATGAAGGAAAAAACTTATGTTGACGACTGCCTGAAAAATTTGGCATCTGAAGAGGAAGCTTTAACTCTGGTCAAACATCTGATCTTGCTCTGTCAAAGAGGAGGATTTACTTTGACAAAATGGATTAGCAACAGTCGCTCCATATTGCAAGCTCTGCCTGAGGACCATCGAGCTAAGGGTCTGAAGGAACTTGATATGGACCAGGATGAACTTCCTGTTGAGTGAGCCCTTGGCCTGCAGTGGTGTGTCGAAGAGGACACTTTCACATTTAGGTTGGAGGTGTGTCAAAAGGTCCTGCACCAGACATGGAATACTGTCTATGTCCAGTTTAGTGTATGATCCACTGGGTTTTCTTGCATCAGTACTGCTGCCTGCTAAGATCATACTGCAGGAGCTATGCAGAAGAAACTGTGGATGGGATGAAACTGTACCCCAAGATCTGCTGCATCATTGGACACAATGGCCAGAGGAGTTGGATAAGCTGTCCAAGTTTCAGATCAACAGATGCATCAAGCCTAAAGGTTTTGGACACGTCATACAAGCACAGCTTCATCACTTTTCAGATGCTAGCGAGTCAGGATATGGGGCAGTCACTTACCTTAGGATGCAAAACAGCAAAAATGACGTGTATGTTGTATTCCAGTTGGGTAATGAAGGCCTTCACCATTCCTCGCTTGGAGTTGACTGCTGCAGTGCTTGCTGTTCGTGTGGACCTGATGCTGAAGTCAGAGCTTCAGATTCCATTACAAGAATCAATCAGTCTTTTGGACAGATAGCACATCAGTGCTTAAGTACATAAAAAATGAGGATAAGCACTTTCATACCTTTGTGGTGAACAGGGTGACAACCATGAGAGAGGCAACAACAACAACTTCACAGTGGTGATACATCAGCTCCAAGGAAAACCCAGCAGATGATGCATCCAGAGGTCTGAGGGTCCAGGACTTCATTGGTCATCACAATAGGTGGATAGAAGGTCCAAGTTTCCTGTGCAAGCCAGAAGAGGCCGGACCAGCTGACAGGGTGGATACTGCGATCAAGGCAGATGACCTGGATGTCAAGAAGGAAGCTGTGGTGAATGCAGTCGATGTGAGGGACATACCTGATGGTACCAGCTGCCTGATTGCATACTTTTCAGATTGGAAGAGACTGAAGGTAACAGTAGCCTGGTTCCTGAAGTTGAAGAGGATGCTCCTGAACAGGGCTCATAGGAAGAGGGAGTCTGAGAGCTCTTCTAATGCCATTATGGAGAATGCTATGACACTCAAAAGGCAGGCTTTGACTGTTGATGTGTGAGGCTGAGCCTGCCATAATTTGGTACTGTCAGCAGCAAAGGTTTGGCGAGGAGATTGCTACCTTGTTTGCAGGAAAGAGCACAGTGAGTAGGCAGTGTACGCTTTATAAGCTGGACCCACAATTGGATGACTGTCTCCTAAGATTCAGAGGGTGACTAACCAGGGGTTCTCTGCTGGAAGAAGCCAAGCATCCATCAAGTCTGTCCAAGGACCAACATATGGCTATATGTTGGTCCTTAGAGATCCACCAACAGCTCTGCCAGCTGATGCTTGGCTTCTTCTCTGCCGGAAGAAGCCAAGCATCCATTGAGTCTGTCTAAGGACCAACATATGGACCCATCCCACACACGTGACCTTCGTAAAAGCGCCCGCCATTGTGGACATGAAGAAGACAGCGATTTGAATACTAGTAACGACA
>JAPEIY010000025.1:6619592-6629630 GCA_026122135.1 Cathorops aguadulce | reverse complement strand
TCGCTAATATTTTCAATATATAACTTCAAGTATGGCTCCGTCACGGTATGAATTCAATACGGCGCTTTGAGCGCTTGTGTTCCAACATGGCGTTGCTAAACGGTATCCAGGCACGTGACCTAATCCTGCAAAGGGTCCATTGTGCATTTCCAGCGGGATGGGCTCTGCACTCGGCTTTTACGGACTGTCCACTGAAGATGGCGTCTGAGGAAGACCAACTTCAGGTAAGGTCACTGGCTGTCATGTTGTTTTGAGCTTTGCAATGGTTTTAAAACTAGCGTTTTGTATCGGCAAAAAGACTTGCTCCGCCCCGCGCACTGCCGTGTTAGTGCTTTCCGGTTGAAATGGCAAACATTTTCACAAATTTTCTCAAAACACATCCGATTGACGTGCTTGTGGTAGGAACCCAACGTCTGCACTCCCAATAATGCGGAAATAGACCTGGAAAGCATTTCACTCCGGAGTATTCCTTTAAGTCTAACCTCTGAATTGATGCGTGGACGTGTTACCGATTTGCAAAGTGGGTCAGAACTAAATTATGGTCTAGTAAAATGAAACAGACTTTATTGAACTTGAATGCTTGGTATAAGAGAGGACGGGAGAGACACTAGCCCAACGACTCGCATGATAAACACAAGTGCATAATGAACATGTACATTATTTGGCAATTGCAACAGTAACAACATTCCCAGGAGCACATACAGTAAACAGTCTTTCACATCAAGTCCAGACTTGGATATGAGAGTACACGGGTGGGGGGGGGAATAAAGGAAAAAAACAAACAATTGAAACAAATGCGATATTTGGAATGCAAACTTTGTATAAATATAACATCATTGGTTTTTAAACATTTGTTGGTTCAGTTTTAACATTGGTTGTTTCGAAGAGGAGAAAAAGAACACGGTTCATGGATATTTATTTATTCACAGTCTTCACAGTAGTCTTGGAGGAGTGAGTGGGCAGAGCTGCAGCGAGATGAAGGGACAGGGGGCTCTGTAGTCATTAAAGCTTCAGCAAAAAAGCGAAATCAAGCATGCATCTTAGTGTCAATACAAAACTACATTAGCAGCACACTGTGTTTCGTCAAAAATAAACCCCAGTACATTTACTCAAACAGACAAACAAAAAGAAGAAGAAGAAACGGACAAAAATAAAAAATTAAAATATGACAGGCCAGTCACGGAGACATTAAAGTGAACTATCTCCATCTATTTTACAAACTGCAATGGCTGAACTACGGTTCTGTCCCGTACCCTCAGCAAAGGGGCTTCGGGGTTTTTGGTTTTTCGGTTTGTTTTATATAACGAGGTCACAAATGTTCGAAGTTTTAAACAGTTTTCTCCTAGCTGGCTCCATCATCTAAAAAGGTTTCCATTCCTTAAAAACAGTAATATTTTTTCTCAAATATAGAGTTTTCCCCATCCTTTGTATGCACCAATGGTACTTTATCTTTGGATTTTCCATTAAAGCAATACTGTGAGTTATTGTATTCATCAGTTATATTATTGTTGTTGTCACCATATATGGCAAGTGCAGAAACATTCGAGAAAGAAAAAAAAAACAACACACGTTAAAGAAAAGAAGAGAAGAGTAAGAAACTACATTTCAAAGTAAAAAAGAGGGCGTTACAGTCAAGAGGGTAAAAAAGTTTAAGTGCACAAATTAAAGAATTTTAAAAGACAACCGAACAAAGAACATTTCTTAATTCTGCATCGACAGAAATTCATTTACAGATATGGTCTTTTCACTTGGCTCAGTGCAGGAGGGAAGGTTGTACAGTAACAATGTGGAAACTACATTAGAAGGGGTAAAATGTAAAATTTTAACATTGGCATGGCTGGAAGCAACCTCAAGTGTCTTTGACTGGGAAGGTACAAAAATTAAATATACAAGTCATTTATTTTAAATCTACCATACACTTAAGTCATTGAATTCAACAATCTACGCAACACCAAAATGTCAATACAGGTTTCTATCATTAACACAATGCCCCCCTCCCCATAAAAATCTATCCTTTTGCTCACAATTAAAGTCTGCATTACTCTTCGTGTCTGAACAAACACTTGTCCAGTATAAAAAAAAAAAAGAAAACCTTTAGAAGATTCAATGACAACACAAACCAGGTTGTAAATATTTCCAATACTAACTTTTTTGTCGTTGATACTGTTTTAAACCTTTTTTCTTGTCGGTACGCATCGGAAATACTTTATTCCCCCCAAACACCAATGTTCAGTAGCAGAAAATGAATACATGTTGACCTGAGAGTAGACAACATTAAAATACATTACATTAGTTTAGTGAGCCAATATTCCATTGTATTATCACGTCAATGGTGGTAAAACTCATTTTTGTGTTGTGTAAGTGTATTTAAAACAAAGAACAAAAACAGACTTTTGGTTAGTTAGTCATTAGGTAATTAGAAAACCATCTTAGGTTCTACTCCAGTCCTTAGCTGTGCACACTTCAGTTTCCAAACAGTGTTTACGTATCCTCAAGTTTAAATTGACCAGCATATTGACGTGAGAAAACATTCTACTGACACTTTTTTTGGTTACAAGCATTGGAAACATAAGGTATATCCTACAGGATCCAGTCCGTTTAAAAGTCTTTCAAACTATCACTAGGTTTTTGTTTCATGTTTTCTCCAGTTATCTTCTAATCACTGTATGTTTTCTTTTCCAGGCCTCCTCTCTTTTTTAAACCAACACAATACGTCTGCGGCAAGGCAGATAAAATTACAGCCATAACTGCAATAGTCTGCATGTAGCCTTTGGATACTACTGTATGTGGACTTGTTCTCCTCTGCTGCTCCATCACCCACTAGCAGAGTCTGTTGGTTTTAAACTAATTACATTGCCATTCAGGCTTGAGGTAACAGTTGAGTGTAAGGAAACTTGTACTGAAGGAGAAGCTGGGGTACAACTGGACTGTGCGGCCCCAGATAAAGCTGTAGAAGTTGTTGACGGAGTTTGGGAACACTGATCTGTTGGTCTGGATAGGCAGGAGCTGGCAGAAAGACTCTCTGAAGCACACTGCTTGGGTAAAGATTTTGAAGGGGATACTGGGTTGCTGGGAGGGTTTGGCTGTGAGGTAGATGAGGGACTAATGTGAGGTAAGAGGCGAGAGGCATGCTCTTTGGCATTCAGGTGCTCCACTGCCCTCTGTCTGTGCTGACTGTACTCCAAGTGCTGGATGAGTTCTTCATTCCCACTGAGAGAGATCTCACAGGCAAGGCAGCCATATAGACAAACATCCTTACCTCCTTCTCTAGATGTCCCTTTGGAGACAATACACTGGCTGATTAGGAATCTATCATCCAGGTGTTTAGTGGCGCCAGAGGAGAAGGAAGAGGAACCTTCTCCATCTGAGCTGGCTTGCTTCTCTTCTGGTTTGGAGAAGTTCAAGACAAGGTCTTTGTTAGAAGCCATGTCCTGAGAGTATGTTGTAGCAGAGATCTTGCTCGCTTTTGGTTTCTGTGATTGCTGCAATAGTTGTTTTTTTTGGAGTTGCAGCCTATGATGCATTAGTGCACCCTGCAAATTGTGCTGATACTGTTGGAGAACGGAGCCTGGGGACAAACCCATTAAAGCCTGTGGCAGGACTGGGCTATACTGAAACATGCCGTCCATACCGAACATGGGCTGCAGAAAGCTTCCAGTGAGAGCTGTGGGGATTTGTGGAGAGAACATTGGAGGGAATCCTGGCATGAGACAAGGTAGCAGGGGATTCGGGAGCAAGGGAGCCTGATCCGTGTTCCCTGCTGCTTGCAGAATCTGGAGCTGACCCAGATCAACGCTGTAGTCCTTTCCAGGATTTGGAGTAGTTGCAGCTGGTGTTAAAGACTCTTGTTTTTCCTTACTAATAGAAGAGTTTGAAGGAGTAGCACTGTCAGCAGAAGCCCTTTCAAGCTTTTCAGAGGGATTCATGCCATTTTCAGAGTTGCTCTCTTTGGACAACTGGAGCTGCAATTCTGACTCTGTAGGCTTTGGGGGTGAGACAGAGTTGTTTGCGCTGACTGGGGTTTTATCAAGGGCAGCTGGCATGGATGAAGATGATGACGTGTTAGGCTTTCTGATCAGTCCATTTGCAGGGGGATCAGTGGGATCTATACAAAGTCATAAAATGACATTTAGAAACAGTGCAAAAAAAACCCACAATGTAGAAAAAGACAAACTTGAAAGTGATGTTTTGTTATATTTAACAATAAAATTTTAAATGTATTCAAATACAATACCTGATTTTGTTGAAGAGGAGCTTGATACTGACTTGCTGCTAGTCCCTGGTACACCAGCAGTTACCAAGTTTGAATACTGAGGGGTAGGGTGACTTGCGGTGACTGAACTCTCTGCAGATTGCGTTTGGACAACTGCCGTGATCTCTTTTGCCTTTTTTAGATTATTCATCTCTTGTTCAGTCATCAGATGATGAACACTTGCAAAATCTACAAATTCCCTGTCTCTGTCCATTTGTCCCCCTAAGGCTTCTTTTACTTTTGCAAGATGCTGCTGGGAGAAGACATGGTCTCGCACAGATAGACAACCACTGTACTTAACACAACACAGAGTACATTCTGTTTTGGGCCTTTCAGTGCATGTACTCTCTGTGCCAAACTGCTTGGCAAGGCTGAGCTTTGCTTTTTTCTCCTTGGCACGTGCATTCTGAAACCACACCTGTACTACCCTCTTGGGAAGCCCAATGTCATTTCCCAAGGCTTCACACTCCAACATGGTAGGGGTTTTGTAGTCACTGAAGCAAGCTTTGAGCACTTTGACTTGCAAGTTGCTTAGCTGAGTGCGATAGCGTTTTTGACCAGGTCTGTCATTATCTAAGCTTTGACTGTTGGATCCTCCAGGACAGGGGGAGGCAGGGTCAGCTAAGCTCGAGTTCTCACTATAATCCAAGACCAAATCATTTTCATAATCCTTTGCATTGAAACTCATTGCAGGGCTAACCAGCCCTGAGGACATCTTGTCTTCACTTTCTGAAGAAGCCTCTCTCTCAGAAGTACAGGACAAGTGCTCAATGCTATTCCGTTTTCCCTCAGAGTAGTTTTCTTCATCAGTAGTGGTTCCATTAGGGACCATGTTCATAGAAGTATCTTTATGGGTATCTAGGTTGCCACATTCAAAAGACTGCTGGACTGAGGTGGATGATCCTTCCAAGTCATTCACTCCTCCACTTATAAGGGGCTTTGGACTAGGATCCTGATCATGTGAGGACAGATCCATGCTTTTACAAATTGGAGAGTTTGGATCATTCAGCCCATCACTTGTGTTTGACGTTTGTGAAGAGTTAGAAAAATGTAACAAATCCATCTTCATTTGAGAGCCTTCCTGGTCTTGGGTCATACCAACTACTGCCATGCTGAATCCTGCATTCTTTGCTTCATGCCAGTGCCGTGAACGTATATGAGCATCAAGGGCAGTTTGTGCCTTAAAGAGTGCACGACAGAATGGACAGCGTCGATGGGCTTGAGCTGGACCTAGACCACGAAACTGGCCTTTTCTTTCACGAGCTCGAGTGTTCTGGAACCACACTTGAACCACTCTTTTCTTGAGACCCACTTCTTGTGAAATATGGTCAAGCATTTGGCGTGTTGGATTGGAATCCAAAAGGTATTTCTGGTATAATATCTCCAGCTGCTCTGGGGTGATGGTGGTCCTCATTCGCTTGTCCCGCTGGGCATCATCCCCACTGTGCTCCCAGTCATTTTCCACAACACTAGTTCCCAATTTGGGCTCAAGCCTCCTCTTCAAGGAGTTTACAGTTGAGTCAGGAATGGCTGCAGTTGTAGGTGAATTAAGTGAGATCTGTGGAAAAGCTCCAGAAAGTACCTGCCTTGCTAGCAGAGGATTAGTTGAGTCAAAAAGCATAAGGGGGATATCCATGGGACGGTCAAGGAACTGTGGAGGAACAAACTGATTTTGAGCAACAAGGAAGTGCATCTGCTGATGTTCTTGCCAATGCTCAAAAGATGGGAAGCTCAATTTGCACTGAATGCAATGGTAAGGAGTCATAGGCTGTGCTTGATTTAGGTGTTGGTGCTGAGAAGGACTTGCTGAACTCATTTGAGAACTCTGTGATGGAACTGGGCTTGTCTCGGTCAGAGATGGGTTAGTCGGCTGCTGTTGATGCAGAGGGGATGGGGAATGAATTTTAGAGCATGACTGTTTATTCTCTTCATTCGGACGCTTTGTCTGTTTATATGATGTGTCAAGCTTTGAATTTTCAAGACAATGTTCAGGGCCACAAGATGCTTCTGTCATTGGTTTAAGATCCTCAGTCAGGGAATCGGAGACAGTGTCAGGGTCTGACTTCTCTTTGTCAGTAAACGTTCCATCTGTGCTTAGCTCAGTACAGTTTGAGAGGCTAGAACTGGAGAGTGGTGGATTGAGACTTGAGGTATCGGGTGGACTATAAGATTTAGGATCCAATAAAACCTCGTTCTGATGACAAGATACTTCATCACTGTCGTCTTTATAGCATACTTTCTTCTGATGACTGATAAGATCAAAAATGCGTTGAAATGCCATGTTGCATTTCTTGCACTCATAGCTGCTGTTGGCAGTACGAATATACCGGTCATTAGAAAACTCTCTGTGCTCACAGTCTTTTCCTCCCTCTCCTTGGTTCTCATAGCTTTTCCTGGCCTTCTGACGGGCATTTTGAAACCACACCACAATGACACGAGTAGGAAGACCGAGTAGGTTTGAGAGTTGCTCAAATTCATCATCTTTAGGATAAGCATTTGCATCAAAAAAATCTTGAAGGACCCTTAGCTGGTAGTCAGTAAACCTGGTCCTTGAGGACCTCTTACCTCCTGAAAACTCCTGTCTTGGAAGTTCAGGAGAGGATGGCCTGGAATCTACTTTGACATCTTCGAATGAGGTCATGGGTGGGTTGCTGAAGTTATATGGGGAGTCCTTATTGCGCTGGCGCTCCTTGAACAGTGTGTTTCTGAACCAGTGCTTTATAACTTTATTTGGCAAGCCAGATTTGTTGGCCATCTCTTGGATTTGGTCTTCATTCGGGGAGTTATTGATGTCAAAGTACTGCCGCAGGATTCTAAGTTGATCATCAGTGATCCTGGTTCGAGGTCTTTTACCCTGCTGTTGCAGCATCGCAGGCGTTAACTGCTGCTGATAAAGCTGGGCCAAGTCAGATGTGAGGCCAGCCTCAACTGGTGGCAGATGTACAGGTAGCTGAGGGGGCAGAGATGGCAGCGGAATGGGGTGCATGAGGAGTGGGGGGAAAAGTGGCAAGTCAATGGGTAAGGGGATTGGCGCTAATGGGACTTGGGGAGTTGAGACAGTAGGGGGAGTAACTGTGCTTGTGGAAGCAGGAATGCATGATACAGGTTTCTGCTGAAGTGGATCTGTTGGAGGGAGTGGAGGTGAATCGGGGGAAGGCAAAGAGGGAGGGGTGTCGGGAGTCGATGGAGTAAAAGGGAAAAGCTTGTCATATTGTTCTCTGTAGTCTTTGGCAAATTTCTCTACCGAATGTATTGGCAAAATAGATTGGTGTACATGCTCTTTATGGCTCTTTAGTATCAACGTATTTGAAAAAAGCTTCCCACAGGATTCACACTCTAGCTTCCCAACAGAGCCTGAATGATGCACCTCTTTGGTGTTGAACTTTGTCTGTCCATTTGGCACAACCTCAGTCTGAGTTTTCTGATACTGCTGCTTATTTTCATTAAACTGCATGACTAACTCAAACCCTATGTTCTCCAGCAAAGCTTTTGAAACATTTCCAGGTGCATCATGTGCTATCCTTGGTGGAATGAAATCTGTGAAAAATTCTCCACCATCCTCATCCTCAACCTCATCCCCATCTTGTGCTTTGAAATCATCAATATTGTTGTGTGAGGTGGGTTTATGCAAATCCTTTGTTTCGTCATTACCGTTTCCATCCACGCCTTTGTGAATCTGAGAATCAGAGGCGAGTATTGGTCCACCAGCTTGTTGAGGAACATGAACATTGTCTTCAGGGGTCAGAAGCACAGACTGGTGGGAAGTACTAGCTGCAACTCCATTCTGTGGCTGTGAGATCAGGCTACCCTGCTGGGATGGCTCGGAACAATTTTCAGGTGCTGTAGGCTTTACTTTGCTGAGGTTTAACTCCGAGCCTTTTAGGTTTAGCTCCGGGCTAATCTGAAACTCCCCTCCTGGGATGAGAAAAGGAAGCAGAAGCTGTTGCTGCTGTTGCAGTGGAAGGAGAGTATCTGCTGTGATGGGGAAATGGTGAAGAAGTGCCGGATTGAACAAATGGGACTGAAGAAGAGCTGCTTTCTTTTGTAGCTCCTGCTGGATCTGTGCTTGAGCCTGTACTAACTGTTGTTGCTGTAATTGCTGCTGTTGTAATAATTTATGTTGATTCGTTGCGGACATTGCTTCCACCATTGGTTTCTTTTTACTTTCCTCAGAATGTGAAGAAATGCTGATAGTTTGGCTTGATGATACAACATCGTGTTCATTGCTCTGTTGGTGCTTTAATGGAGTCTGGTCAAGAGCTGAAGTACAACTCGTGTTGTTCACGGCATTTGTAGGCTTCAAAACTGCAGGGGAGCTGACTGTTGCATTATCTGAAACTACTTTACGAAGCAAAGGGTTAACAGATGTTGAGCTAGCTGCTGATGAATCAAGTTTGGCTGCGCGAGCTTTGGTTTGGTGGAGTACAGATCGCATATGAATCTCTAAGGTGGAGCTCTGGCTGTATGCTACATTGCAAATGCTGCATTTGAAGGGTTTGTGATCAGCACTACTGCTGACAGACTCTGGTAAGGCAGCCGAAGAATCTTGCACTGAACGCTTCACTTTGTGCAAGTGTGAGACAGAGTTATAGTGCACCAAGAGAATGTTCTTTTGTGTGAACGATTCCTTGCACACGGTGCATTTGAAAGGTCTTGATGGATCCAGGAATTTCTCCGTTGAGAGGTTTGTCCCTTTTCTCAGAGGCAGAACTGAAGGCTTTGGATTGAGTTCAGCATCTTCTCGAGCTAAACTCGATACACTGTCAGGTGGGCTTATTTTCTCTTCCGGGTCACTTTCTTCTTCATCTTTCACTTTTTCTTCCTCAAAGCTTCCCTGATCTTCATCAAGTCCTTGGTCTTCAGAGGCTAAGAGGTCTTCAGTCATTAACAGACTGCCACAGAGTTGTTGCAGCTGGATCTCACTAAGCTCAAGATGACTAGTTTCTAAGTGCTTCTGCAGGGCCTGTATGGTTCGAAAGCTGCGCTGGCAAAGGCAGCACATCGTTGCAGCCCTGATGGCATGGTACTGCGAATGCTGTTGCAGCTTTTCAGCAGTTTTAAAGGCAAGGCTACACTGACTGCAACGGTACTTATAGACATGGCGATCAGAAATTGGCATTTGAAGTCTATGGCTGTGGAAGTGGTTGACATGTGTTTGGAGGGCACTCGATGATGTCAAGACTTTGTTACAGCCTTTCTGCCAGCAAGGGAATGCAGCAGTGTTTTCCTTTGTGGATTCGGCATCTTCCAAGGGCTGCTTCTGTGATTTTGCTATCTCTGGTCGACATGTGGTCACTCTTTCTTCATCATCTTCACCTTGTTCTAATAAACAAAATAATAAAAAAAAGGTGTAATCTTAACTTAGAGTAAGCAAATTGAGAGCAGATCTGACTCTGTTAAGTTTTACCATTATACAGTACCTTGCAAAATATTCATCCCCCTTGGTGTTTCTCCTGTTTTGGTTCATTACAAGCTGGAATCGAAATGGATTTTTGGAGGGTTAGCACCATTTGATTTACACAACATGCCTACCACTTTAAAGGTGCACAGTGTTTTTTTTTTTTTTATTGTGACACAAACAATAATTAAGATGAAAAAGCAGAAATCTGGAGTGTGCATGAGTACTCACCCCCTTTCAAACCCCTAAATAAGAGCTGATCCAACCAATTAACTTCATAAGTCACATAATTAGTTGATTAAGATCCACCTTGTGCAATCAAAGTGTCACATGATCTGTCACATGATGTCTGTATAAATCAACCTGTTCTGGAAGGACCCTGACTCTG
>JAPEIY010000025.1:4919900-4933414 GCA_026122135.1 Cathorops aguadulce | reverse complement strand
AACAGTTTTCAAAATGGCGGCACTGACACCTGGCTGACACGTCACGTTTCGAAGTCTCACACAAGTCTCGTGAAGATGGCGCGGATAAGGGTAGTATCTCACCGGGCTGCGACAGCCTGTGACTAGTTGGAGATGCAACAATTGCGATAAAATTTTTACTTGGAATCACACTGAATTGATATTTGCATATTTTATCGCAATTGCTGCGTCAGTCGCAGGCTGTCGCAGCCCAGTGAGACACACTCGCACTTCCTGTCTCACGGAAACTGACTTGAGAAGGGTTCGCTATGGCTTTGCGACACCAGCGACGCATTTGCCGCTATTTTGAGACAAATTCTGTCGCACGAATTTTTTGAACATGTTCAAAATTTCAGCAGCGAAGGAGCAACACTTTGCGACTCGTGCGAGGAAATTGAGAAGACACTTTTGAAACTCTCTCGCGAATGACGTTCGCAATTTGTCGCAAGTCCAGTGAGATACTGGCTTAAGCGACGCCTGCCGTGGACCAAACGAACTAAATTCAACACGGCTAAAAACCGAACAGGTGATAAGCATAATATTTAATTGCAGTTATTTGCCAGTACGAGTCACGATATAAGGTTACTAAAACCGAAAACGTAATTGAATAACACAAAGAAATAAAGCAAGTTTAAAAATGACTTCAGTGCCCCTTTAAGCCACGCCCACAAAGTGAATGCTGATGGATGTTTTTTCCTGATTTTCCTGCATTCTTGAACGGCTCTTGTGTGAATAAATTAGTTGATAAGCAAAGACGTGCACACACACACACTCTCTCACACACGCACATGCACGCACACACACTCAGACTCTGATACGACGTGTGTAAATGCCTCTGCTCAGGAGATTCCACACTGCAGCGTTTTGAGTTTAAGTGGGTCATCGAGCGCGACCGAGCCTCCCGAGGGAACGCCGCTTAATTCACTTCAGTGAGATTTCCACTTAAGAGCCATTAGGAGCTAGACCTACAGAGTGCACGGCGTAACATGTAACCTGCACATTTGTCAAGAGGTCAGAGGTCGACTCGGGCAGGGGGTTTTTACCTCGAGGCTCCTCGGCTTGCTTGGCCAGCTTGCGGAGGGCGGCGGCGAATCCGGAGTGAGCAGACTGAGCCGCCGGGCTGCCATTGGCCACGATGGAGCCGTTGAGAGGCGACGGCGTGAGCGGGCTGACCGTCGCCGTGGTGCGCGTCGCCGTGGAGATCATGCCTAGTGAGGGCGACTTCGGCTCATGGCTCATGCCTGCGAGAGACGGAGAGAAACAGTGAGAGAACTGTTCGGAGGTGAAGTGCTTGTGTTTTGGTTTTGTTTTAACCAGAGCTGGCGTTCAGTCGGGTATGACACACTCAGTCCATTAGTAAGTGTTGAGTCACGTAGGCCTGTGGGTACGAATCTCACACACACACAAACAACACACTACCAACAGTTAGGGGTGAAGGGATATAGGTCAAGGGTTACACCCAAGGTCAAGCATTGCTTATCAAGAGAGACTGCCCACACACACACACACACACACACACAAAATATTGAATTCTCAATTCTGATTGGTCAGAAGGAGTTGAGTCAGTCAGTCAATCATTTTCCACAACACCAGTGATAGGAACCTGTAAATGTAACAATAAACGGATAAAAAAAACTACACCATGCCATTCTTTAATTAACTCCAAATTCCAATCGTTGGAAAGTTGCTGTGGGATCTTTCATCACACTGGAAACTCCAACTCTGCTTCATCACTACGTCCCGTCCCGTCGCTGATTAATATCCTACAACTGCATGCTTTATTCCTTACATATTAAGATAAGCAGCTCTGCTCATGTGACCAATTCCATAAACCCCACCCACACGAACGAATTTCATCACAGCCTGTAATTTCACTGATTCAGTCACCGGCATTAAAATAAAACGTCTATTTTAGGGTGCAAGGGCCTTAATCCAAACAAGTTCGAATTTCAACACACACAGCAATATCTGAACACGCTCACGCACGCATGCACGTGCGCACACACACTTCCGTCTATAAACTGACGTGACATGAGTCGTTGTGTTGGTGTCAGTATTTCTTTTCAGAGAGACGGATTTACGAGCGCTCTGTCGCTCTGCGTCTTGCGCTGAAAGAGGATACTAGTGACAGTAGAGGAATCTCTACACACACACACACACACACACACACACACACACACACGCTAAAGCACACACTTGAGGAGTGTCTTCACAGCCTAAGGATGATTCGAGGGCAGAGTATTTTTACGCAGCTTGTGATTGAATCAGGCAGGTCGAAACAGACGCCAGGCCATGGGCAGAGAAAGAGAGAGAGAGAGACGGACACAGAGAGAGACAGACAGAGAGAGATGGACAGAGAGAGAGAGAAAGACAGAGAGAGAGAGAGAGAGAGACAAACAGACAGACAGCTGGACAGAGAGACAAGACAGACAGAGAGACAGATAGAGAGATGGACAGAGACAGAGAGACAGGCAGACAAACAGACAGGCAGCTGGACAGAGAGACAGAAAGAGAGACAGACAGACAGAGAATGAAAGAGACAGACAGAGAGAGATGGACAGAGAGAGAGAGACAAACAGACAGACAGCTGGACACAGAGACAAGACAGAAAGAGAGACAGACAGACAGATAGAGAGAGAGAAAGACAGACAGAGAGAGACAGACAGACAGCTGGACAGAGAGACAAGACAGAGAGACAGACAAGACAGAGAGCGAGAGAGACAGACAGAGATGGAGAGAGACAGACAGAGAGACAGACAAACAGCTGGACAGAGAGACAAGACAGAAAGAGAGACAGACAGAGATAGAGACAGACTGCAACCTGAGAGGGAGACACAGCCTGAGAGGTGTGAGGTCACTTGGTAGTGTGTGTGTGTGTGTGTGTGTGTGTGTGTGTGAGAGAGAGAGAGAGAGAGAGAGAGAGAGAGAGAGAGAGAGGGTCAATGTTTCATTTCCACGACACTATGAAGTTATAACCCCTGCCTCACCTTCTGTACTCTGACTGAACCTCCCCGAACAATAAATAATTAAATTAAAAATGTCACCAGCACACAACTGGGACGAACCCCTCCTCCTCCTACTGCTGCACACACACACACACACACACACACACACTTGTATTCCTAAAATGCCATTGCTGATATATATCACACTTTAGTAATCACTCCAACCAACACCAATTTTTCAAACATTCCAAGACCAATCAGCTCCATTCAGTACCCCAGGCTCCGCCCCCATTGGGTCTGGGTTCCAGACAAGTCCTGAAAAATTCCTCTGGTGATGAAACCATGCCTAAATTACCAGTAAATTGCATAATACGACAGTCGTACACGAGCTTTTCTTCTTTAATCCGTAACAGATACGTCACATAAAGATGATGTTGCCATAGAAACCTCCAGAAACCATCTACCCAGACAATGGTGCATTCATGCAGAAGGCTGTAATTATCAGTCATAACTTCCAATCGTAACTTCCTGGCTGACTATGAAAAGCAAAAGAAAACACCCCCCTCAACTCGGAATTCCTAGTTGGAAACTTGGGACGGTCTCTTCAACCCGGAGTTCAGAAAGTGACAGTAAATCAACATGGCCGCTCGAAACATACGGACATACCTGCTTGTTAAATCTCTAACACTGACAACGACATCTCGCTGTTTTGATGAGATAAATATACATCACGCATCACATCACATTGACGCGTCCAGGGTTTTTCCTCCCATTCCCCATGACATCATTCCGAGCTTCTCCGACTTCCCACTTCCGAGTTACGCCATACACTGACCCTGGAGAAGTCGAATATCTGGAAGTGATGTAACCCTGATTACAATTCGGATATAGATTTGGATGAGAGACTGTGCCGTACTGTATCGTAACATCCAGTGGAGTGGAGATAAGAGGATCCTGGAACTTCCTGTACTGTAGGTTCTTTATCGTCTGAGAAAGTTCATGGAATGTAAAGAAGATATCTAAAGGAGAAAAAAAAAATCCACCCAGAATAAAAACTGCTGAGAAGTACGCTGAGATAACTCGCACTCGTAACACCGCATGCCCATGAGACAGTGGTTCATTCGCCCTGATTCACCCACATCAAACAAGCCCGAGGCGATGCTTTTCGACACGTACACATGACGACATGAAATGAAAGTCGCGAGTTCTGGTAAATTACAAAAAAAATTACACTACAATACACAAGGCAGGGGGTGCACAAACTTTTGGACACATAACTGTCAGCAGTCAAATTAAGAAGAGGAACGGCAGAAGTTCTGAAAAGCGGCGTGTTCACACACACACACACACACACACACACACACACACACACACACACTTCTTCTTACAGAGAGACACCACAACTAACACACACCGGAATTCACACTTAGAGAAATGTGACCCCCCCCCATACACACACACACACTTTATGTCACACAGACACACCACAACTAGTACACACCGGAATTCACACTTACAGAAATGTGCCACACACACACACTCTCCAGCTACCCCTCCTCGCTGTACTGTGCTGTACGAACAGAAACGCGGCGTCTGCTTACTGCACAAAGGAGCGGCTCCGTCTCTGTCTCTGTCACCCATCGCTGCATCTTCCAAGCCTCGCTCGTCCGAGCTGCCGAGGGAATCACCATCTTTCTCCTCTCACTTTCTTCCTTCTCTCTCACTCTCTCTCTCACAAAGAGCTTATCTAACAAAGCGGCACTCTCTCTCTCGCACACACACACTGCCTATCTCTCGCTCTCTCTCTCACACACACACACACACACACACACTGCCTATCTCTCTCGTGCTCTCTCTCTCTCACACACACACACACACACACACACACACACACACACACACACAGACCCCTTCTCTCTCTCTCTCACACACAGATACACACACACACCTTCTCTCTCTCTCTCTCTCTCTCTCGCTCTCTCTCTCTCTCTCTCTCTCACACACACACACACACACACACACACACACTACCTATCTCTCTCTCTCTCGCTCTCTCTTTCGCTCTCTCTCTCTCACCCTCCCACTTCTCTCTCTCTCGGCGAGTGAAAACTCTCAGCCTAGCAGCTGCTGCAATGTCACATGACCTCCTCTCTCTGCTTTCCTCTCCTCCTCCTCCTCCTCCTCCTCCTCTTCCCCTCTCAACCTATAATTCCTCAGCCTGTCGGAGATAACAGAGGCATGCTCCCACTGCCAGGGAGAGAGAGAGACACAGAGAGAGAGAGAGACACACACACACACACACACACACACACATCAGCTGTCTCTTCTACCTCACAGCCATAGCCACTCTATCTGACCCATTCTCTTTGAAGTTTGGAGGATTTAGCCTTAGTGTGTGTGTGTGTGTGTGTGTGTGTGTGTGTGTGTGTGTGTGTGTGTGTGTGTGTGGAGAGATAGAGCCTGAGGCAGAGGTGGAGGCTTGTTCTGGCGTGTACTGTTAAGACCTTGCCCTGCAACGACCTCTCTCTCTCTCTCTCTCTCTCTCTCCACACACACACACAGACACACACACACAATGAATCGAGCACGAGCATCACAACTGCCTGACATTTTTCTTCCATTTTTCATTTCAGACTGAAATGAACACCACAAGCCAGAGATCTGATTGGTCGATATTGTTTTCCTCGCCCATGAATATGAGTACACACTGATACACACTCATACACACTGATACACACTCATACACACTGACACATACTTATACACACTCATTCACACTGATACACACCCATACACACTGATACACACTCATACACACTCATACACACCCATACACACTGATACACACCGATACACACTGATACACACCGATACACACTCATACACACCGATACACACTCATACACACCGATACACACCGATACACACTCATACACACCGATACACACTCATACACACCGATACACACTGATGTGAGGAAAATTAAAACCCGTTTCAAAGCACTGATGTGAAACTCTCGCTTTCGGTTCATCCTCCAACCTCCATGCGAGTAAAAAGCAGACAGATCCTGCAAGCGTGTGCGTGTGTGTGTGTACGCCATTAGAGCGCTATCATCTGATGGTTAATATTTAATCAGATATTGGCTCAGGGATGAAAGGGTTAACGAGAGGATTCATCACTCCTCCCCCTCGCTGCGATCATCACCGGCTAGAATGACTTGTTCCTTTTACTCATTTCCTCCTTGCTCAGCTCAAGGCGTTCAGAGAGAGAGAGAGAGAGAGAGAGAGAGAGAGAGTCACCACCCACAGAGAGAGATAGAGAGATAGAGCCCGAGGCAGAGGTGGAGGCAGCAGAACAGCACTCAGCTTTGTGGTTGGCCCCCCAGACGCCCCCGGTCCCCCCACACAGCCTCCACACTGTTACCTTCACAAACCTGACACTGTGATTGAACTAATGGCACTTGTGGGCGGAGCTTACAGCACTGATCATCACTGACCACATTACTCAAACACCACGCCACCTAAATTCACACAATACTGCGGTACATTTACAATCACACACTCACACATACTCACACACACACAAGCACCACACTTTCACTTAAGGCTTCATATTTCCTAACTTTGATTCACAGCGTCGCACAAACACACACAGCGACACCATGACGCGCACGGTCAGGAAGCAGATCGCATTACAGGTACAAGTCTCTTTCTCTTGTCAATCACATGGAAAAAACCTTCCATCACTGCTCACAAGTTCAGAGCTTTCATCACGTGACCCCGCAGGTGTTCGATTAAACGACAAACGCTACGTTCCGACACGACAGCTGAACAAGAGACGACAGCAAATGAGTCACATTCAAATTATACTACACTATACGGCTATATTTAGAATAATGACATAATATACATAGCGTGTATGAAATGGTATGACGTTCAAATCAGGCATATTGCAACTATACTATACTATAATGTACTATACTATACTACATAATACTATACTATACCACAATGCATTATACCATGCTATGCTATACTATACTATAATGTACTATTCTATACTATACTATAATGTACTATACCATGCTATAATGTACTATACTATACTGTGCTATACTATACTATAATGTGCTATACTATACTATTGTATTCAGTTACCATTTAGTATGACACTATATTGTAATAGTATACTAATATGCTTAGGAATCACTCAGAGACACAACCCAACAGGAACTTTAGGTAAGGTACGACAGTTAATTAGTCATATTAGAACTACAGTCTTCTATACTATACTACATCATTCAGGAATCTAACAATCTAACTAAAATAAATTTCAGACAAAATACAACAGTAAATTATTAATATTAGTGCAATACTACTTCTATACTATACTACACTACTTTATTCAGGAACCAATTAGTAACACAATCCAGCATCCAAAGGACATTTAGAGAAGCAACAACAGTACATTATTCATATCAGAACTATACTAAGGAATGAGCAACAATCTAACAAAATAAATTTACACAAAGTACGAGAGTAAATTTTAATATTAGAACTATATTATACTATACTATACTACGACATTCAGGAATAAGTAACACACTAACAGAAAGAAACTTAAGATTAAGTACAACAATAAAATATTAATATTAGAACTATACTATACTTCGTTCAGGAATCTAACAATCTCACAAAAATTAGATAAAGTACAACAGTAAATTATTAAATGTTAGAACTATACAACTTCTTTACTATACTATACTACTTTATTCAGGAAACAATTTGTAATACAATCCCACATCAAAAGGAATTTTAGAAAAGCTACAACAGTACATTATTCATATCAGAACTACACTATACTGTACTATACTATATTTCATTCAGGAATCAGTATCAATCTAACGAAAAATTAGATAAAGTACAACAGTAAATTATTAATACTAGAGCTATACCATCCTATACAAGTGTATTAAGGAATCAGCAACAATCTAATGAATACAAATTTTATATAAGGTATGACAAGGACAACAATAGATTTTAATATTAGAACTATACTATCCTACTATATGAAGGAATCAGTAACAATCTAACAAAAATACATTTTAGATAAGGTATGACAGGCACGACAGTAGATTTTTAATCTTTGAACCATACTATACTATACTACACTACACTATACTGCTTTATTCGGGAACCAAATAGTAACACAATACAACATCCAAAGGAAATTTAGAAAACCGACAACAGTACATTATTCATATCAGAACTCTACTCTACTATACTACTATATGAAGGAATCATTAACAATCTAACAAAAAGAAATTTTAGATAAGGTGTAACAATTCTCACACCGAAGGTCCTTAAACGCCGACCAACGCCTACAGGCTCCAAACAGGAAATGCAACTCGGCGCGCGCCCAGCTGTACTACGCGAGGCATTTTAAAAGTCCCGCAATTTTCTCCCACACCCACATTCATGTAATTGAACAGGAAATCTACACACATGACATTTCAAAGCATGAGAAACACATCATAGACAACATTCTCCTATAAACTTAGTCATGTGAAAAGGTGGTTTATTAGGCAACCTTTACATTCCCCCCCCCAGCCAGCGGCTTATCGGGACCATAATAGGGCTTGAGGTCCACCACATTTATAGTATCCACCTTTGATTTCTCATTCAACCAACGAACCCGGTAATTGTTGGGACCCAACTTTTTCTCTACTTTAACTGGCCCTGACCATTTGGGTGCAAGTTTAGCAGAGAATTTCACAGAAGCTTTAGACAAAGGGTGCGCCCTAACCCAGACCAGATCTCCGACCCCAAAGTGTACCTCTTTGCGTCGCTGATTATAGTATCTGGCTTGTCTAGCCTTTGCCACACCAACATGTCTTTCTACTTCCTGTAACAATTGTGCATGTGTGTGTAATGTGTTGTATGCAGATGTGTTTGGGGGAGGAGACTTATGAATGAGTCGCTCCAAAGGACCTTTGATATTACGGCCCAGAGCCAATACAGCAGGGGTCACGCCAGTGGTCTCGTGAACAGCTGTATTTATGGCAAGGCGCAACTCAGGCAGCCAGCGATCCCAGTCATGGTGGTGTTTTCCGACAAACGAAGCCAGCATCGTCTTCAGGGTCCTGTTGACCCTCTCCGTTAGGTTTGTCTGCGGGTGGTATGCAGTGGTGAGTTTACTGGTCACGCCCCAAGACGCGCAGAGACTGGACAGCAGCTGACTCGTGAACTGTGGGCCCCGGTCAGACACCAGGAATGCAGGCACGCCCCAGCGAGTGAAAATGTCATTCTTGAGAATGCGACACACCTTTGGCGTCTTGGCATCCCTCATGGCGAAGAGCTCCACCCACTTGCTGCAGTAGTCAACGACCACCATCAAGACTGAATTCTGGGCCTTACTAAATGGGAATGGGCCCATGAAATCCACACCAATCATCTCACCTGGTGCTGTCACCTCTGTGGACTGCAGCAGACCAGCCGGCTTGTTGTTCGAGGGCTTGTACTGCTGGCACGTTTGACAAGAGCGCACATGACTCCATACGTCCCTGCGCATATCCGGCCACCAGGCGACCTCCAGAATTTTAAGAAGAGTCTTCATCCGGCCTAAATGACCACCGAACGGGCTGTCATGAAAATATGCAAGAAACTCAGGGACAAGCACAGCCGGGACCACCATTTGGTAGTTGTAACCACCATACTTTGAGGGTACGCCCCTGTAGAGCACCCCCTGCTGGAGCTGGTAGTGGTTGCGACCTGGTGTGGGAGTGGACATGGACTGGAGCAACTCCTGGCACAGGATATCATTGGACTGAGCACTTTCGATGTCCTTCAAGGAGGTAGGTAAGTTGGACCACGGCGTCTTCAGCATAGCCACAGCCACACTACCACCCTCAGGTGATTCCACTGGCAAAGGTGCACGTGATAGCGCATCAGGGACAATGTTGGAGTAGCCTCTCTTATAATGCACCCGAAACGTGAACGCCTGAAGCCTTAACGTCCACCTTGTCAGTCGGGATGTTACTTTGGGGCAGTTGAATGCCCAAGCCAGTGCACTGTGGTCTGTGAAGACATCAAAAGGGTCACCTTCAAGATAATGGCGCCATTTTTCCACAGCCCAGACCACCGCCAGACACTCCTTTTCCGACGTGGAATAACGGAGTTCAGGACCGTGGAGAGCTCTTGAGGCGTAGGCGATGACATAGTCCACTCCTTCGAAAGACTGAGTGAGGATGGCCCCCAGGCCGACATCGCTAGCATCACAGTGGACTTGAAAGGGCAGATGTAATCGTGGTTGAACGAGGACTGGCGGGGATTGCAACAAGTTCTTGAGCTTTTGAAAAGCACCTTCGCACTCAGTCGACCACAACCAAGGAACGCCTTTCTTTTTGAGATGATTGAGAGGGGCTGCAACGTCTGCTAATCGGGGCAGGAATTTGTGATACCAGCCTACAAGTCCCAAAAATCTCTGGAGGCTTTTGAGATCAGTGGGAACTGGAAAAGCTGTGATGGCACTGACTTTGGCTGGGTCGACTTCTACACCCTTAGCAGACACGACATGCCCAAGGAATGTCAGTTCTGACTTGAAGAGATGGCATTTCTTCACATTGAGCGTCAGGTTGGCCTGGTGGAGCTTCTGAAACACCGCATCAAGGTCCCGCAGATGTTGTTGTTGTGTCTTGGAGAAAACGATGATATCGTCAATGTAAACAAAACAGACGTTTCCTCTCAAGTTGCCTAGGACAGTTTCCATCAAGCGCTGGAAGGTGGCGCCAGCGTTGCGTAAACCAAAAGGCATCACTTTGAACTGAAACAGGCCTCGATGGGTGATCATGGCAGTTTTCTGCTTGCTCGCCTCTCCCATGGCTACCTGCCAGTAGCCACTTTGGAGGTCCAGAGTGCTGAAGTACTTGGCCCCCTGCATGGACTCCAGGATTTCATGCACAAGTGGCATCGGGTAGGCGTCATGACGTGTTTTTGCATTGAGCCCTCTATAGTCGACACAGAAGCGGAGTGATCCATCCTTCTTTGGGACTAAGACCACTGGAGAGGCCCAAGCAGATGATGATGGTTCTATGACGCCAGAGCTAAGCATTTTATCAATGTGTTCGTCGATGATGGCTTGTTTCGGAGGTGCGACACGGTAAGCTCTCTTTCGCACTGGCAGCTCATCTGTTGTGTGTATGTGGTGTTGAATAACATTGGTGGCACCAGTGGTTTCAGTCCAGACAGAAGACCACTTCTGCAGCAGCGGCCTGACCACATCTGGCTGAACGTCCAACAGTGGAGCATCAGACTGATGTTTGGCGTCCTCCAACACGGCCATGTAAAAGAGAGCTAAAGGCTCTCCATGATCCCATTGCAGAGCATCTCGAGCCTTGTGCAAGAACTTAAACTCCCTTCCTCCCGGCATCACATATTTCCCCTGATGAGGCTTTAGGGTAAGCTGGCTGGTACACATAAAATCCAAACCTAACAGTAAAGGCATGCAGAGCTGGCTTTCTTCCAGGACAAATACACTTATAGTGTAATGGATGTTGTTGAGGGTAAGTAGAAGCGTAACTTTACCAATGGCTTTACTTTCCTGTCCGTTTGCCATGATGAATTTTTGGCTTGCTGTGCCGCATAATGTTTCACCATTCTTCTTGATGTTTTCCCAGAGACTGCTGCTCATGAGGGAATAGGTGCAACCTGTGTCCAAAACTGCATCACCCTTGGAGCCACGGACTGAAACTGGCACCACAAGAAGAGTCGGCACCCCTGACACAGAGGCAATGTCAGCTGATTGACCATGCCCATGCTCAGACTTCTTGCTGGGCTTCTTGGCCGGGCGGTCAGTGGGATTACTCTGCTGGACACGACTCCAGTAGTCCCTAGAATTGCCCCAATCCTTTTCAATCAGAGAACCCACCTTGACCAGCTGTTCAACGGTAGACACAATGCCTCGCAGTCCACTGGCGAGTCTTGGGTTACATGCATTGAGGATACGCCGCACAATTTCATCTTCAGGCATATCAGCCCGCCACTTCAGACATAGTGCGCGATGGTCATACGCGAAATCTCTCAGGCACTGTGTGGGTGCTTGAACACTCAGCCGCAGTTGTTCTTCAATCTCTGTGGAATAATCAGATGGTAAGAACGCTTCAAGGAAAGCAGTTTTGAATTCCGCCCAG
Source organism: Cathorops aguadulce (assembly GCA_026122135.1). Lineage (NCBI taxonomy): Eukaryota > Metazoa > Chordata > Actinopteri > Siluriformes > Ariidae > Cathorops > Cathorops aguadulce. The sequence continues at coordinate 4,921,264 of JAPEIY010000025.1, read as the reverse complement.
TTCGAAATCTTGCTGCGTGCAGCCTTCCACCAGCTCCGTGCAGGCCCCTTCAGAACAGAATTAATCGCTCCAATGAACTCAACATCACTCAATGGACGAAGATTGAAGAAATTTTCACACTGTTCAATGAAGTCGATGACATCTGCAGAATTTCTTGATTCCCCAAATTTAGGAAATTCCATTTTTATTGGTGGTTTCTTAGAAACTGCATGCATAGGTGTAGGCATAGGCGTGCGAGTGACATCAGCCTCAGGTGGACGGGAAGTAGTAGGCCCAGCAGGTGAAGATGCATGAGTGGTAGGCACAATGGGTGAAGGAGTGGAGAACCCTGCAGGCCGCCAAGACACACGCTGTGGCCTAACAGCCCTCTGCAGTTTAGCCTCCCACTGATCATCCCTGCGCCTCAAGCATGCAATCACTGCTTGTTCAAAAATTAGCAATTGCTGATCTGCATACTCTTTAGCCCCCTGAGCAGCCGCTTCAATGGCTACTCGTAGGCCTTCTTCCCTGCTGAGCAGGCTGTCAACGGCTGCTTTAAGGTGATTTTCTAAAGCCTCAATTTTACTATGGAGCTCCTGAAACAATTCGGATTCATCACCCTCGTCACCTGATTGCTGTTGTTCCTCGTCACCAAGGTACATAGACTGCAGGAGAGCTGTGAGCTCAGACACCCCACTGCCGTTAGGCCTGACTGTGACATGCCGGTGAGGATCGATGCCACCAGAGGCGCTAGCTCCCTCGGCCAAGTCGACAAGATTTTCTGCCCCTTCTCCATGAGTGTCGCTGACCACAGCTGACCCCTGCTGACTGGTGGACATATTCACGGGGAATATAACAGAATTATGAAAATAAATTATGTGACGGGGATTATACTGTAATGTACCAAATGTTACTGTAATGTACTGAATGTTACTGTAATGTACTGAATGTTACTGTAATGTGTGCACAATAAACAACTGTAGGCTATGAGCCTATACAACCAATGTGAATGCACAGTAGCCTAGTGTGTGTGTGCGCCAAGCCTACCAAAGGCGAGTGAGTGAGTGAGTGCCACTAACCTGACTAGGCCTAACACCCTCCACCACAACCAGTGACAAAATTACAATAACCCAAACAAACAATATACACAAAGGCACTTAACCAGCAACAATGTTTACAGCCATAGCAAAACAGCAAATTAACCCAACGTCCCCGTACGGGCCACCACTCTGTAACAATTCGCCTTCTCTAAACTGGAAGGAAAAATGCCACAACGCTATTTTGTCACGGGAGGGCCTAACGTCACTCTGCTACAGCTATAAAGACGGCCACCGGCCCAAGTGAAAAAAGGCGAGAACACAGTCTTGTGAAACACTTTAACGCCG
>JAPEIY010000025.1:4467431-4477675 GCA_026122135.1 Cathorops aguadulce | reverse complement strand
TCAGCTGGGATAGGCTCCAGCTTGCCTGCGACCCTGTAGAACAGGATAAAGCGGCTAGAGATAATGAGATGAGACAACTTCATGCTGCAAGTTGAAGTGTAAACAAATAACAGTCCACTTGATTCTCACTTGTGCTTGCTTTTCTCTCTCAGATAAATCATTCACAAAGATAATCAGAAACCTCTTTAAAGACCTGGATCTTGAAAAATACAGAGAATTTGGGGTAGTGTGTGAAGGGGTTGGAAAAGACAGAGATTGGGCAAAGTGTGTAGGGGGTTGAAAAAGACAGAGATGGTATATGTGTCTTCAGGAAAGAGAGAAACTATTTTGAATATGTGTTTGTAGGTTTGAGAAAGATACAGGAAATAAAAAGGAAAGACCACAAGATTGTACCCTTCCCTGGTTACAAGATATCAGCAACAAGATATACATTTATACAACCAAAAGTATCTGTAAACTTGACCTTCACAGCCGTAGGCAGCTCTTCCTCTAATTTTTGCCAAAGAAGCGCACAGTAGTTAACACCGCCGTTATTTGTTTGATGTGTAAGTAAGATTCCCCTTCACTGGAACTAAGAGACCCAAACCTGTTCTAGCATTGCAGTGTCCTTGTGCACAAAGAGACCTCCATGAAGACATGCCCTGTGACTGAAATCACTCACTCGTTCACTACTTTCTACATAGGCAATTCTATATAGAGAACTATATAATGAGCTCAGTGGTAAAATGAAAAAAAAAAACACTTTTGGACACTACTCCGCCACGCCATTATTCACATCACTACTGTCGCACAATTAAAATCTGCCAGATCAGTTGGCTGGTGGGTTTTAAAAATAATAAATACATGCATGTATTCTTATAATAAATACATATATTACTGAACATATTTCCCACAATAATAAACACAAGGTGCTTTTTGTCTGCTGCATCTTTCAGTTTTTTTAAATCAAGGCATCTGTCAAATACCTGTAATGTACTGAACATCTTTGAGATGTATTAGAATGCTGACTGTGCACTAGTCCTCCTCACCCAAGCTGACTACTGAATTTGTGTCTGAATGTGCACAAATCCCCACAGCCACTCCCAAAAATCAAGTGGAAATCAAAGGGGATTTAATTAAATTTTGATTGGCATGTCCAACAAACACATATGGGTATTCAGATTGGTTTGAGCTGAAGTTGAAGTGTAAACAAACAGTTCCCTTGGTTCTTACTTGTGTTCGCTCTTATCTCCCAGGTAAATCATTCACAAAGAGCATCAGAAACCCCTTTAATGACCTGGCTCTTGATAAAACAGGACAGAGAAGTGATCACGGCACATTGCAACTGCATGGCTGGGTAAGAATTTTGTCACAACCTTCATGCATAAGGACTTTATTATTCATGGTTGTTTTGATCACATGCACTTGCTTTGGTGGCTGATTTGTTTTATGTTCTTCCGCATCAGGTTGGCTGAATCCTGTTCACATGCCGGGGCTGTGTTGTACGCCATGGAAACTGAGGTTAGGATGTGAGAATAGGTAACCTGCACCATGGAGAAAAGTAAATGGTTGGTGCTGTCTCATGTCGATGAAGTAAGCAGACAGTGTTCAATCATAGAGGTCTTGTTCTGTCAGTATATGACTAATTTCAGATATCAGCTAAAATTAATTACCACTAGCAATGGAGTATAATCTGAATGTTTAATTTCCTCAATTTTTGTAGATACCAATAGGACCTGTAGCGGAGATTGATTTCTCATCTGCCAGAGCCAAGAAGCAGAAGCTAGACAATGCCATCTCTGGATCAACACCTGTCACTAAAGTCACTCCAAAGACCACCATCCCACATGTTCTCCCTGGCGCAGATACCTACAAGGAGTTCTTTGAAGCAATCAACAGGAACTGTCCCAGGAGTGCAGCACTGATAACGAAGGAGGACTACTACTACAAGTTTATTTGCAAGTCAGCCACTGCTGCTCTGTCAAAACCTTTGCTTGGGTTATGAACAAATACCACCTCAATCTACCACCCAAAGACCTCGAACAGCTGTGCCAAGACTATGTATTACCAGATCTGTCACTGGCTGACATCAGAGCAGTTGAGCGTGAAACAAGGAAACAGGCAGGCTTGAGAATTTGGTTCAGACTGAGGGTTGGTAAGATAACAGCTTCTAAGTTGAAGCAGGTCCTACACATGAATGCAGAAACACCAGCAAAGAGCTTAATCAAAGCAATTTGTTATATGGAGTCTCGTCAATTCTCTACTGCAGCCACAAGGTGCAAGCCAAGATTGTTTTCTTGCCACAATACCCCATCCAGCTCTGGTAGACCACCAGCTAAGATTCTGAATAATTAATGAGGTGGATGGGCCATCACATGATACCCAGCAACTCTCCTGTGACATGCTAATGCAGGACCTATCCACTACTAATTATGTGCTTCATGTTTTAAACCCCGGCCAATCTGTCCCCCAGGACAAGTGGATGAGTGGGGTACAGGCTACCCGCTGTCTCCACAGTTTTTCACCCTGGAAATGAATAGTGATGGACATTAGCAGATATTTGTGGACATCCCTGTGTACATACACACATCCCACCTTCAGCAATTGTGCATTTCCCAATGCCCCACATTGAATCAGACTTTGATGCATGGAGGTCTGATTACAACTAGAATCTACCAAAGCCTGATGGGTACTCCCTTTAACACTCATAGACCTGATACATTCCTGCTCAATCGAGGGAAGCCCACAGCGTGTCATGAATGCAAATCAGAATCCCTGCCCCTTTGCAGAAGTGCTGATTCCAGGAAATGCTAGCCTTCCTGCTGCACTGGCAGACCTGCCTGGATTTTCTCCTGATTTTGGAGGGCACAGACAGGTTCACCTGTGGAGAGAGAGAGGGGGGTTAGCAGCAGCACAGACATGGAAGGAAAATAGGGTAAGGAGACATGAGGATGGACACAAGTGCAAGTATCAGGAGAATTGGCCACTGTCTCTGTGGGGATGGAGTAGGGGAAGGGCAAGGAGAGGGAGAGGAAGAGAAGCTGCAGGAATGTCTGCTCCAGGAACTGCTGTCAGGTGGTCCTCTGCCAGCTGGACCACCTCCTCCAGTGACACAGAGTGGTGCCACTGGATCCACGTTGAGGTCTCACTCTGCAGTTGGGTGACGAACTGCTCCAGTGTCATGCAATCAATGGCGTCCTCCACATTGCACTCGCCTGCCAGGAGCAACCATCAGCAGGCCTCTCAGCTGCTGTGTGAATGCATCTGGGTGGCCGACTTCACCGTAGGCCAGCACACAGAACTGCTGGCGATGTTCTTCAGGGCAATGACCAACCCGGTGTGATATATCCTGCTTCAGGTCTGGGTACTCCAGCATGCTGGTGGCTGGGAGCTGCCAAGCCATGAGCTGTGCTTCCCCCAACAGGAATGGCAATAGGCGAACTGCCCACTGTGAGGTTGGGCATAGGACTGGGACGATGTGTCTACATGGTCGACGTAATCAATTATGTAAATTCGTCAATGTGAATAATTTGCATCGACACAATAGCACAAACATGGATCCACCGGAACAACACACTGCAAAAAAAAAAAAAAGCTTGCATGTGGTCCTCTAAAGTATAGGAATTTTTCACTCGCACCAACAATGTCGTACTCTGCAGACTCTGCAAAGTGCAGTTAGCATACTACACTAGCATGACGGTGATGCACAAACACATGAAAAGGAAATCCCCTGGGGCTGTGAGTCAGGACAACAGCAAAACACTAAGTTCTGTTCACTTTTTTGTCCCTTTTCCATTCAAGCATGTTGGATTGTCAACATGCGGAATGTGTTTCTAGTAGTAACGTTACGCTAGTCAGATAAATGTCTATATGTCAGGGCTCCCTTGTAAAAGAGACTGAATGTCTCAATGGGACTTACCCTGGTAAAATAAAGGTCAAATAAAAAATAATTTTGTTTTAAATGTTTATTTTCGTCACCTCACGTTAAAAGTAATTTCTGCACCACTACTAACTAATGTTAAAGTTAAGCGTCATCTAATGCTTTTAGGCATTCTTCCATTGTAATGCCTAACTGTCTCTTCGATACACACAAATTGATTGGAGACAGCTTAAGGGAGAGAGAAAAGCAGACTGGGAGAGACATTGGGAGGATCTAACTTTGCACTAGTTTGTTATGTGATGTTAACTGTAGCTCAAATTGCACCATTTTTTTACTGTAAGATGCACTTTCTCTATTTACTATAAGATTTTATTTTTGTATTCCTCCTGAAAGTGACTTGAATTTTTCATTTATTTTGTTGTTGGATTCATATATCTGGCTTCAGAGTACATTTGCCCTATTTCTAAATGTGTTTTACCTGAACTGATTGAAAAAGCTCTTGCTTTTATTTTATTTTGGAGAGATTTTTGTTACTGTATGATGAGAGGGAAAAGAAGAGAGATAATGGGGTGAGAAATATATGGGCTTTAGTGTTAAAGTTGATTCAGATTCAGTGCACTAGTTTACCTGTTACTGTTAAAAGATATGTTACTCTTTTTGCACTTGCTCTGTTTACTATATGATGGTTTTATTTTGTATTCCTCCTGAAAATTATTTGAATTTTCACTTTATTTTCGAATTTTTATTTTGTTGTTGGATTGATGTATCTGGCTTCAGCTTGTATTTGCACTACAACTGAATTCATTTTACTTGAATTAATTGAACAAGTTCTTGTTTGATTTTGGAGGGATTTTTATTTTCAGAAAAAATGCTCTGTAGGGCAGTTCTTCTTTAAATATTTTAATAAATATTAACGGTCCAATATTTATTTTGGGTATGTTTTATTCATCCAGTAACAGGAAGATATTCACTAATTCATACATTTAGATGAATAAAAAAAATTAATTTGTCAAATAATCGAAAAAAAATTACTAAATTAATCATCTTAAAAATAATCATTCAGAACAGCCCTAGTTGGCCACAAGCTCGCCTCTGTGACGTGCTCAAACTGCTTGAAAAGGCTTCTGGGTCTGGGAACTGGGAACATGCACAACAATTCAAGGTGCAGTTTAATTTTAATGCTCACTTTTCAGTGACCAGCACACATGTACATATACAAATTGCAGAACACAGCTCACTCTCTCATTAATGGTTGTCTGAAAGACCCATAGAGACACACATTAATAGACAGCGAGTAATTAAACACAGGTGCACCTCATCACATGGTACCTGCTGGTTCAACCTGACTCCTCACTGTTCACAGCCGGTGCTCAACCACACCCCCGCTGCCACAGTATTCAAATCCCTTCAGTTTTTGCATGGTGTTGTACTGTAGATTTAATTTGCATTTAATTATACTGATTTTTTGCCATTGATTTACACACAATAACCCATGACAAAGTAGAAAAAAATTAGAAATGCTTAAATTTATTAAAATTCAAAAACTAAAATCTGCCATTTAGATAAGTATTCAAACCTTTGGCAAAAGGCACTCCAAATTGAGCTCAGGTGCCTCGTGTTTGCTTTGATTACACTGAGATGCCTGGAAAGCTTGACTACAGTCTACCTGTGGCAAAAGGCACACAACTGTGTGTATATAAGGTCCCATAATTCCGAGTGCATTTCAGACCAAAGCCCAAGTCCTGAGTTCTGAGGAATTCTCTATAGACCTCAAATTGTATGGGGCCATAGGTCTGCCCAGAGCTAACCTTTTGTTGTTGTTGTTTAAAGCTTTGGATGTTCCCAAGAGCACGATGGGCTTCATCACTATGAATTCACTGGTAATGAATATCCAGGACTCGTCCAAGAACTGAGTGTCCTTCCAAACTCAGTAATATGTCTAGATGAGGCTTGGTCAAGAAGGTGACCAAGAACCCAAAGGCCACTGTAATTCAGCCGCAGAAATAGGAGGAATTGCTTGAAATACAAGTATCTTAGATATACTCCAGCAATCAGGTGTTTATGTTAGACTGGCTAGACAGAGGACACTCCAGAGTAAAAGGCATATTGCAGGCATTTTAAAAGGGCTTTGAGAGCATGATCATCAAGCATATGTGTGCTCAATTAAAAAAACATGGGCATTAACATGGAGTTTGTCCCCTCCCTTTGCTATAATAATAGTCTCCGCTCTTCTGTGAAGGTTCTTCACTAGATTTTGGAGCAAGGCTTTTGGGGGTTTGTGTTCATTCGGCCATAAAGCCTCACTCACAACCCGCAGTACATGCTGCTACAGGTGGTTCATGGTAAAAAATTTGACAAAACTGTGCTTGAGACTTGCACGACACTTGCGTGTGTTCAGCGCCGTAGAAGGTCGCAGACTGCACGTGGAGACTTTTGGTCCTGCACATGCAAATTCTACGGGTCTTGTGACAAATCAAGAACACATACGCTACGTATTGGACCCATACTCCTTTTGTATGCCTGAACCAAGTCAGTAGCACGGATCGTAGGGGCTTTTTGTGATGATATTAAGAGACATGAGTGATGCATGGTCATTGTATGAGTGACATACCTCAAAAGTACTACACAAGTGTTCCATGCTTGCTGTTTGTACGGCCCGCAAGACAGAAGTACATCTCACTTTCTACCCTTATATGTGACATTCACGCAGTGCACGTGACCTACACGCGACACAAAGGGCAAGACTCTGGGTATATATATTGGGGGAGGAACCAAGGAACCAATCATGTAGCATTGTAGAAAGGAAGATGATCACCTCATTTGCTGTTTTTATTTGAGTATATGTTAATTTACTATGCAAACTTCAAATAATAAAACATGAGTATAAGGGAATAACGCATTTTATTTCAATGTAAAAAAAAATCCAAACGAAATAGCTCAACAGTTTGGGCACTGAAACACACTTTGACTCTGACTCCGAGCGACTGTCCTGCTCCTGCTGAGTGGTGGGACGGGGTGTCGGAATGTCCTTGTTCTTATCACTAAGCATGGTACAATGGCCTGACAGTGATGATAGGATTGCAATGTCCCACTTCTGGGTGTCGGTAGCCAAAACATACATGAAAGTCCCCCAAACTTTCCTCCGGGTTTACTGCGACCCTGTGGCACGGCTACGAGCTACCAAACCCTGCAACCGGTGCATGTCTAAAACACAGCGGGTTGTGAGTGTGGCTTAAGAGCGTTAGTCTGTTCAAGATCAGATGTCTAGCAAGGAGGCCTAGGTTGCAATTGGTGTTCAGTGGGATTTAGGACAAGGCTGTGTGCAGGGCACTCAAGTTCTTTTACTCAAATTTTTGGCAAAACATGTCTTCATGCAGCTTGTTTTGTGCTTTGTGTCCATTTATTCCAATGAAGGCATATCTTAATTGTACAGCAGAAGTGTCCATTCTTGTACTGAAAGGGGTTTGTGGGTGCAGGTTTTCATTGCAGCCAAACAGAAGCAACACTGATTGTCGATTAAAAGCAAAGATAAACTGATTAACAGGAGGCATCAGGTGTGACTCCTGCTTTATTGGAAAGAAAACCTGAACTCCCACTTGCCCTTTGTTGGCCCTTTCTACAGCAAACAGTAACACAGATTTTTGTACTTCTACATGCTTCCAACTTTGCGTCAAGAGTTTGGGTGGAAAAAATCACATATGGGTGTGAAGGTCATAGGTCAAGATATGTTTGGCAAAATAGTGTTCATTATGTTATTAAATTATATGCATAAATTGCAAAATTAGCCAGCATGGTGGTGTAGTGGTGTGGCAACGGGACCGTGTCCAAGCGGCAGTTTGTGAATGGAGGGCGGGCTTGGGGAAGGTAAGTGGCTAAGTCATTACACCTGGGATCATTAATGAGTGTGGGTGTGTTTTGTTTGTTTGTCACAGGGATTGAGCATAAAAGGAGGAGGAGAGTAGCGAAGAGGAGCTCCCTGACCCCAACGCATGTGTATGGCTGGATGAATGAAGCTGAAGAGCCAAAATTAGAACAATAAAAAGTGTGTATGTGAACATCAACTCTCGGCTTCTGTGCTCCACCCACATCAGGAATTGTTACAAGTGGTTAGCACTGTCACCTCACGGCAAAAAGATTCTGAGTTTGAGCCCAGTGGCTGATGAGGGCCATTCTGTGTGTAGTTTGCATGTTCTCCCCATATCTGCTTGGGTTTCCTCCAGGTGCTCCGGTTTCCACCGCAGTCCAAAGACACACTTTTTTTTTCTTTCTTTTTTTTTCAGTGTGTTTGTGTAGTTTGATAATTGAGTGTTTTGTCCGCTGGTTGTGGTGTCGCTCCGGACCCAGTTTTAGGCGTCGGTTCCCTCCAGGCCTTGATTTGCCATGGGTGATGCCTGTGTTCCCAACTATGGACTGCAGTGAACTCGTTGCTTATTTTACCATCGTGGTTGTCCAGCACTCTGTGCTTTAATGCTTGGTGTGACGTTCTGAGCAATGTTGCTCGGTGGCGTTGCGGCAGCTGTGCAGGCCGGTTTGGGACATACCAGCGCTCTATGGTGGTGCTTCTGTGCTCGCTTCTGGATCCATGGCATGGTGTTCGAGTGATTGTTGCTGGCAGCATCACGGCGGCTGTGCAGGAGATGAGGGACTTGTTTTCGTGTGCCTTTTGGTGGGACTGTGGTTGCTACATCTCGGGAGTTACACCCTGACCTCTATTTGGTGGACTTTTTTTTTTGTCTGTAATTGTAAAGCGTCCTTGGGTTTCTTGAAAGGCGTTATATAAATTTAACTTATTATACCCTGCATGCCTTTTGGACTGTGGGGAAAACCGGAGCACCTGGAGGAAACCCACATAGACATGGGGAGAACATGCAAACTCCACACAGAAAGGCCCTCATCGGCTGCTGGGCTCGAACCCAGGACCTTCTTGTTGTAAGGCGACCGCGCTAACCACGACACCACCTTGCCGCCCCAAAATTATCATTTTGAATAATTGCTTGCGAAGTTCAAGACTCATGAATCCATGAAAGATTTTCCATGATTAATGGTTTGAGGTTCTTTTGAAACCACCCATCTCACTGTTCTCTTGGCATTTTTTGTCTGTTGGCAGGACTGTGGAGAAGTGAGAATAGAAAAGGTTCTTGCTCACCATTTAGCAAACTGTGTTAACACAGTCCTGCTGCCACCATCAGGTCAAATGAAAAAAAAAAAAATTGCAATGTGTTGGCTTGTGGAAACCACTGTTCATACCTTCTCACAGCAGCTGTGGGCCAATTTATCACTCCCTACATGCTGCATTTAGTCCTGGGGCCGGACTTTGGACACCCCTGGCATAGGATTATGAGAAACTTGTAGCAGGACAGCGACAAATATGGCAGTGATGATGGCAAAATGCAAACAAAACATGCTAACGGGTTAGAAAAACATCTTATTACCTCAAGCTTCGGCGACTTTGAAGGATGTTTCTGGTATTAAAAGCTCATTTCCTGCACAAGCAGGAATCAGATCCCAGTGATTCATGATATAAAACAGACTGTAAAAACAGGACTATTGTTAGAGCATCTTTATTGTCCAATCTGACATTTTATCGTACAGTGTGTCATACGGTTCCGCCAAGAATTTGTAAAACCTCTAATTGCAAAAGCTTAAGTATGAATAAACAAAACCTATTATTTAATGCGTGCTGAAGATTTCACTAAAACCACACCACACACACACTCACACACTCATTCACTCACTCTGCCAAACTAGCAGGACACTTCTGGACCAGGTCTCTCTCTGCAAGACTTTCCGAAATGCCAGACTACTGGGGCTCCACAGCCAATTAGGAGTGTTTATTTAGGTCGTGGGGGCTCCAAGGCGAGGGGAAACTTTTCATCCGAGTAGCAGTGGAAACATCATGAAGGATTCCCGTTCTCTCTCTCTCTCGCACACACTTGTAAGGTTGGTTTGGCAGCGGACTTAGGGACAAGCGAAGATTATTAGAGGGGCGGAGGAAGAGGAAGAAAATGAAGGAGGGATGGAGAGGCCATTTCACAGCAGGAGGAACAGAGCAGGAAGAAAGAGGTCAGCGCAGGGAAACACATCATAATACATTAAATATCAATACACTGGCTGAGCTATAGATCATACGCAAGAGAGTTATAACCATCAGTATCAGATACACTCACCGGCCACTTTAATACAACCCCGATTCCAAAAAAGTTGGGACAAAGTACAAATTGTAAATAAAAACGGAACAGAATGCAATGATGTGGAAGTTTCAAAATTCCATATTTTATTCAGAATAGAACATAGATGACATATCAAACGTTTAAACTGAGAAAATGTATCATTTAAAGAGAAAAATTAGGTGATTTTAAATTTCATGACAACAACACATCTCAAA
>JAPEIY010000025.1:1230445-1241721 GCA_026122135.1 Cathorops aguadulce | reverse complement strand
AGTAAGGGGTCGGTCATCCGGCATTTTTTTGGATATCGCGAGGAGGACGTGGAACAGCAAATGCCAGTTTGTAAAGTAGGCAAAAAAACCAGTATCAAAATCCTCGGGTCTTGAAATAAATGCACATTAGTCATGAACAATGGTAACGACTCCCTTTTGCGTTATTTTTGACAGAAGTAAAATTCATACATGAACACATTTTGGCGAGTTGATTTTCTGTTTGCCGAGTTACTTTGGAAGGGAACTAGTCCGGCTGGCTGGGGAAAAAATATATGAATTTTGAGCCCTGCACACACACACACACACACACACACACACACCACACACACACAAGTCAGAGTTTTCACTCGTTTAATGTGGCATTTAAACAGTGCAACTTCTAATGATTATTAATTACATCAGTGTGTATGAATATGTAGTTTTTGTTTACTTTTTTCATTGGTATTAATCTAGTACCATTTACTGTTCTACCATGCCAGTTAGTGGCTTGAACCACCCCACACGCACACACAGGGAACGCACCTGGACACACACACACACAGTGCATACCACTCCAAAAGTAAACAAAATACACACCTACCTTACTGTGTGTGTGTGTGTGTGTGTGTGTGTGTGTGTGTGTGTGTGTGAGTGAGGTGAGGTGAGGTGAGGCATGGGTTGACTGAAAGAGCTGCTCACATAATCTTAACTGTAGATGTGCTGATGTAGTGCCACTAAACTAGTGACATAGTGCTGCTGCATGCTCTCTCTCTCTCTCTTTTTCTGGCTCTTTCTCTCTCCATTTCTCTCTCTCTCTCTCTCTCCCCTGACGATAACTCTCTTGTCTGTCTTTGCAGTTCCTGTGGAGTGGTGTTGTCCAGTGTTGTGCTCTTGTTTGTAGTCTGTGTTTGTTTTTTTTTTTATTTCTTTTTCTCTCTCTCTCTCTCTCTCTCTCTCTCTCTCTCTCTCTCTCTCTCTCTCTCTCTCTCTCTTTTTTTCCTTCTGTTTTTCTCTTGGCTCCTTTAACTGATCTACTAATGTGGCGTTTTGACTCAGCCTTGGGTAACACCAGATCATACAAACTGCTAGACTGGAATAGTTTCACCGCAGGTACTACCTTACCCCCAGTCCTGCATTTACACACACACACAGCCCTTGGCAGCTCAGTTTGAAACACACACACACACACACACACACACACACACACACACACACACACACACACACAGTATTTGGCTGACTGATGGGCGAGTAGTTGACTAATTAGGAGTTGCACTATCACTTGTGCACTGCTAAGGGTGCCAATACTTTAATCTTAAAGACAGTCGAAAGAATACCGAGTGCACACTTTGTCAGAAGGCGTCAAAATCACAGTCGCACACTGTAGCTGAATCTCATGACCTTATTGGACGTGTTGTGCAGTATGTAGGGTCCCTCGTGCGGTCCCCTATCGAGTGAACGGTGAATTCAGGATGGCAGATGTTTATCACTTAATTACAGAATCATCTGCCGAGTTCTGGACTCTGATTGGTCAGAACAGAAGGTGTTGATTAATTCTCTCTAACAGCAGCCCTGACTGTAGTGCAGCTGCACATCACAAGTTTATTTAAAATTACTGTGCTCATTCCAATATGTTCTCGTTTCTATAGTAACGGCTCAATCACAGGGGCGTCTACAGCGAGTGATGCGCTAAGAAATGCAGCTTCACATCAGGCTACGTCACATGACCCCTTTGTGGATTGTTTTCCTACGACAGCACATCCTGAAGTGTTTTTATTCCTCACACAGTGCTTGAAGTAGCCGAATTTTATTATTATTATTATTATTATTATTGTTGTTGCTGCTGCTGTTCTGTTTCTTTTAAACTTTGATTTATAGAATTTTGTTGGTTTTGAATTGTTTAAGTTGCTTGACGACAAAATTACTCAATCAGTGATCAGGAGCCGGTTCCATCTCTGGTTTAAATGGTGTATATGTTTTATTTACTGAATCCATTAAGACGTGGCTCGTTTACATTTTAATAAATCTGTAGTAAACTCTGATGAAGAAAAATAATTTTAAATATGTACATCTAATATTTAAATCTCTAAACAGCTGTAAAGTTTCACATTATCAAAAAATAAATAAATCTCTGCACACTCTTGGTTTTTCGCAGTAGTGTGTGTTGCATGAGCTGCCATGTGGTGTGTGTGTGTGTGTGTGTGTGTGTGTGTGAGGCAGCTGCAGCATGCTCGGGCTGGTTCTGTTCCTTGTTCTTTGCTCTGGCTGGTTGTTTCTGAACCTGCTTTGGCTGTTTCTCACCAGACCTCCGCCATACTGTGCTCCGCCCTCTTACCCAGCATTCCTTGCTCCCTGATTGCACTGTCACATGACCAATGATGCAGTGAGAGGGACATGTGCATCGTCCTGCTTTTTTTGGTGTGGGCTGTAGTAGTAGTAGTAGTAATAATAATAATAAAGTAGTGATGATGATGACTGTGACCTGTCATACTTTATGATTTGTGTGTGTGTGTGTGTGTGTGTGTGTGTGTGCGCTCTCACCATTCTAGAGTTTGTTTTGGAGGAATATACCTTGAGCGACCGCCTTATTAAAAACATCTGCACCCCTGCTCATTCATGCAGTTAGCCAATCACACGTCAGCAGCACAGTGTATAAAACCATACAGCTAAAATTCACATCAAACACCAGAATGTGGTAAAAATGTGATCTGAGTGATGTTGACCGTCGTGGTGTCATCTCTGGAGTTTAAACCGTATGGTGCGAAGATAAAAAAACATCCAGCGAGCATCAGTTTTTGAGAAGGAAACGTCTTTTTGATGAGAGAGGGTCAGAGGAGAATCACTCTGTACAACCGTGGTGAGCAGAAAAGCATCTCGGCACATCAAACCTTGAGGCCGACGCCCAGCGTGAGTGAGTCCGTGCCTGCTGTAGCCTCACAGGAGCAGAGTTCTTTGCTAGCAGGAGTGGAACCTGATGTGTTCTGCTGTTGTAGCCCATTCGCCTCAGTGTTTTAATGTGTTGAGATGCGTTTCAGCTCATTATGATTGTAATAAGTGGTTATTTAAGTTACTGTAGCCTAGATAATGTGTAGAACAGATTACAGCGTTTCCCTTACCATTATATTGCCCCCACCCCACACACACCTTTTAAAGTCCGGGGGGAAAGGACCATGCAGAAATACCGTATCCCCACCCAGCCTGCGCTCTCCTCTCGTGTGCTCAAAAACTATTCAAACGATAGCAATGTCAGAACCCCTCACGTGACAAAAGATGAAGGAAATACAACATTTTTTTTTCCAAAAAAGAGCATGAGTGATGTGTTCAGACACACGCTATATTAAGTTAGCTAAAGTTATGTTATGAATATTCACTGAGATCATACTGGAATCTGATATCACTTTGTAAACATGGTCAAATTAGCGAGCCCTCGAAAATGACTTCAAACAAGCAGTCAGTGTACCGTACTACTGTACTAAACACGCAAATCAGAGTAGTGGTGGAGAGGGGAGTGAACACACGTTACAGAGAGAAGAAATAGGCTCTCCGACTTTCGAATTACAATTATAAATCAGTTAGAGCTACAGATGGCTCATTTTCCATTTTGACCTCTAAATCATGACAATATAACACTTTCATTCATGAAAGTATTTTTATTTGGAAGTAGTTTCTTGTGTCTGTAACTCAGCAGGGACAGGTGCCCCTGGTGAGCGGCAGGGACGGGTGCCCCAGGTGAGCGGCAGGGACGGGTGCCCCAGGTGAGCGGCAGGGACGGGTGCCCCTGGTGAGCGGCAGGGACGGGTGCCCCTGGTGAGCGGCAGGGATGGGTGCTCCTGGTGAGAGGCAGGGAGCAGGGACAGCATGTAGAGAGTGGAGAGGTGAGCGAGTTACACATGGCAGAATGGAGCAGTAAGATGTGAGAGACTGTGGTATAGATGGGTGACAAAACAAAAATGAAGTGTCTCAGTCGTGACGCCACCACGAGTCTCCAGAATCTCTTCAGTGCTCTTTGCCAAGTCTGTGGAAGTGTCCTGGAGGGATGAATTTTCCTCCAAGATATTCCCTCATTTATATACAACCTTTATTCAATCAGGGAATTTAACTGGGATCAATATTCCTTTTGTTAGAGAGACGTGAGTCCAGCAGGTCGACCTCAGGGAGGGGAATCTGAAAAACTGAAGCCCTTTGGAGTATTTGTGCCTGTACTTTGCTCCCCACCATCTTTGAAATCAAAATTCTGCCCGAATAGGACACGGCCAGTTCTCCTGCTGAACCTGTATCTGCTCGGCACAGGCTCAGAGGCTCTGATCCAACTTGGATTTAAAAAAAAAAAGTTCCATAGTAAAAATTGTTCTCATTATTGTTCTAAAATAAATGTGAAGACTTAAATATGACTCCTTTAACTGTTTGATCAGGTCCAAATGCTCTGTAATAGGAGCCGTGGGAGGGGTCCTGCAGGTGACCATCCTCATCCAGAACCCCCAAGCCAGTAAACTCAGAGGAAACACTGGATTGTCACTTTTTTTTTCTTCCCCCCCATATAAAATATCAGAGTTATGGTTACAGGAGACGAGCTCAAGCACATGGTTCACAACGGAATTTGCATAAAAATGTGCTGCTTCTGGGCTGTGAACAAACACCGCTGAGGTACGAAGTCAGAGTTTGTTCATCGTAGTGTGGAGCAAAGAAGAAATCCCTTCATTTCTATTCTTTCATGCTACGTTTTCCTTTATTAGTGATCAAGCAGTGAGGTCATATGGAAATATTATGAAGTACAATTATATTACTCCTGGAATTAATTTTTTTTAATATAAAGTTTTTTAAATGATTCAGATCCTCCTGGGTGACACTCGTGTACCACTGATTTGAGACGGGACTACGTACGAGCTCAGTTTGTGAGGTCACTGAATAAGCTTCACGACTTTGTACCAGTGACCTCCGACGTTCGAGGACGATGTTGTGGTACCGTCAGAGTTTACGCTGCGTGCTAATGTAGCTAACTAAGTTAGTTAATGTTAGTGCTGAAATGTGGTCGTCATGGTAACGCTGAACTTTGAACATGAGTGTAATTCGAGGCTCTGATCCTGAAATCTAACTTTTGTTTCAGACGTGAGCTAGTTCGATATCTGACTAACGATGGTAGTGAATGCTAGCGATATTATAGAAATATTTTTGCATATTTATAAAATCTGGTAAAGGTGTAGAGATGTTCAGAGGGCATTTTTAGTTGTTTCTTGTGCATTAAAAAAGCAGAAATGATTTTATGTAAATAAAATAGAATGAATTAAGTTTGGATCATAAGTAAAGTCCCACAGCAGTGTGCATTTAAAAAAAACATTTTTCTGTTCTTCAGTCGAAACGCAGACAAGCTGAGACGAGCCGAGAGGCGAACGCTGAATTCCTTTCATTCCTCAAACATCTCAGCCAAAGAATGACCAAAAACCTGTGCAAAGATATCAAGGTGTCATAACCTGAAGCGGAAGCGTTAAAGCTCATTTGAATATTTAATTCATGTAATGTTAATTATATACATTTAAAAAAAAACATGATTAATAAAACATTTTTTTCTAACCTGCACTCATCTTATTTTTTGTTTACTGTTTTAAGTATTGTCCCCCCCCCCCCTTTTACTCATCTGCCATTGGTGGAATCCAGAAAAGGGGCGGAGATTTTCCATTAGAAATTTTGAATGCATGTTTTATGAAACTGTGTTTAATGGGAATGTTTGATCATGTGGTTGTTGCGCTCATCCCTGACCTTA
Source organism: Cathorops aguadulce (assembly GCA_026122135.1). Taxonomy (NCBI): domain Eukaryota; kingdom Metazoa; phylum Chordata; class Actinopteri; order Siluriformes; family Ariidae; genus Cathorops; species Cathorops aguadulce. The sequence goes on along the minus strand of JAPEIY010000025.1, from coordinate 1,235,984 downwards.
GAGGATGAGCAGGATTTGATGGTGACAAGCTAACAATCACACCTTCATCATCGTCATCATCATCGTCGTCATCATTGTGAGCTGCGTTCTCCTCCTGGCCTGTTGGGGTTAATTTGCTTGCTCTCAAGAGCATATGTTTAAAAAAAATGTAAATAAATAAAAGCCCTCATTCTCAAACACTGTGTGTGTGTGTGTGTGTGTGTGTGTGTGTGTGTGTGTGTGTGTAAGTGAGAAATTTGTCCCTCATGTATCAAGCAGGTGTTTGAGTTTGTGCTCATGTGTGTTTTAGACGAACCGGAGACGCGAGACGCCTGGTGGGAGGAGATTCGACAGGAGATAAAGTCTCACGCTAAAGCTCTGGGCTGCCATGCAGTGGTGGGATACAGCGAGTCGACCAGCATCTGGTAAAACACACACACACACACACACACACACACACACACACACACCCTCCCTCTCACTCAATCTCTCTCCTTTCTTAAAATAACTTAATGTGTTATAGTTGCATTTCTCGGGTGGCTCAGTATCCATATACACATCTTCATATCATTTTTCATGATTTTTTAAAAATGTATTTAAACCTTCAAAATTCTAAAGTCTATAATGTCACTACAAAAAAATGACATAAAGGTAGTACAGACCGAGCATAGTGCACTACACGCCGTCATTTATCATCCAGGAAAAAAATGGAAGGGGGGGGGAATAAAAAAAAAGTTGTTTTTTTTTTAAATATTAAATTTATAAATCAGAATAGAATTAAAAAGCCAAGAAAATGAAGTGGTGTTTAATTTATTTATTATTGAATTAAGCATGTTGTTAATCATGAAGTACATATCTTTTTACTATTTTTTTATTACATTTATCATTGTTTATTTAGAGCCTTAACTGACTTTTGATTATATTTATTTATTTATTTTGTGTGTGTGTGTGTGTGTGTGTGTGTAGCGAGGAGGTGTGTATTCTGTCGGCGTCGGGCACCGCAGCGATCCTCAGTTCCCGCTTCATGCAGGATGGCACGCTGGACACCGAGCACAGGTTGTCACGGCAACACGGCACAGAGAGGGGCGAGGGTGAGATGGGTAGTTCAGCCTCGTTAGGGTAGGTTAATCACATGACCCACGCTGACGGACTCCTAACCTCACTAAAACTTTACTAATGAGGCTGGTGTGTGTGGGAGGGTGGACTACACACACACACACACACACAGACACACACACACTAACACATTTAAAATCAGGCAGGACAAGGGGGTGGGTGGGTGTGTGTGTGCACGCGATTATTGTAGTCATTTGTGAGTTATTTAAATTAACTGAAATATAATTAGATTAATGACTTTGTATCATGAATATAATTAATTATTTAACAATTTAATGTACATTAAATGTGTATGCAAGGATACAGTGTAATTCATTTAAATACTTAATTATAAATATATTAATTAAATAAGGACAGTGAGGTCACTGAGGTGTGTGATACCCTGTGTATGTAGTGGTGTGTTAATTATCTGTGTGTGTGTGTGTGTGTGTGTGTGTGTGTGTGTGTGTCAGGTTTGATGATGTTGTTCCTCCTGCCTGTGGGTTTTGTCACATCCCGTATGACGAGTTGAATATGCCGTTTCCAGCTCAGCTCACGTACTGTCACTGCTGCCGCCGCCATAAAGTCCCTGATGTGCTCTTCACCACGATAGACGTGCCGTCTGAAGCCCACGTCACTGGCAAAGGCTGCCTTATACAGGCCAGGTGCAGCACACAGAGACACACACACACACACACACCCATTATGACTCTGTAATCAGCATCATCTTTGATTTGACATATATTACATGTTTGAAAACTTCTGTTTCTCGCTCTGTAAACATTGTTTTAGAGAGAGAGAGAGAGTTTTGAGAATCGGTTGATAAGCTGTTACTGGGTGGTTGCTGTGATACACTTAGTTGCTAGGTGGATGCTATAATCCTGCATTTGGTTGCTTGGGTGTTGTTAGTTGGTTACTATGCCATGCTAGCTTAGTTGGTTGCTAGGGTGTTGCTAGGTGGCTGCTGTGTCCCTCCAGATGGTTACTGATGTCTTGCTCAGCGGCTCTTATGGGGTTCCAGGTGGTTGCCATGTGTTTCTAGGAGCTTTTAATATAACCACAAATGTTTGTTAGGGTGTAAATAAGTGGTTGCTATGGAATCTCAGCTGGTTGCTCGAGTGTTAATTGGTTGCAATCATAGTTCCAGGTTTTAGTGGGTGGAGCAATGCAGTGTTAATTGTTTTCAGTATATCTGAATTAAGAAATCACTCAAGCTTGGATTTATATGTCCATATATGCTCACAGTAAAGGTCACTCTTGGTCATGTTAATGAGGTTGTTTTTGGTGAAACCCTGTCTCCGCCTTCAGGCTGTGTCGCACGAAGAAGAAAGCTCAGGGCGAGGGAAACGCCATGGCCATAAGTAACCTGCTGCCATTCCTGGAGTACGAGCTGCACACCCAGCTGATGAACAAGCTGAAGCTGCGCAGCATGAACGCTCTGTTCGGCCTGCGCATCCAGATCAGCGTGGGAGAGAACATGCTGCTCGGCCTGGCTGTGAGTGCAGCGCCAACACGCGCTCTTCCGTCTTTGGGTGAACCTTACACTCATGTCTGTGAGGTCGTTGTGGGCGTTGCATATCGAACATGACTTCAGCATGCTATTTATATCAAAACATAAAATTGAACTACACACAGCCTTATTGTATAATTTGCATCTGTATAATTTGAGTAATTTGCGTATAACAAGCGAGAAAACCCACACTGCTATATAGCATGGGCTCTAGTTCAGTTATTATTTGACATATAATCATATCATCCTGTTTGATGGTGTACATGTGTGTGTTGTAGTCAGCGACAGGTGTGTATCTGACAGCACTTCCGAGTCCAGGAGGAATCCAGATCGCGGGAAAGACCCCCAGTGACATCACATACGAACAACATCTCTCAAACATGCAGAAAAAAATTAATGATACTATTGCCAAAAACAAAGAGCTGTACGAGATTCACCCCCCGGTATGTTCTCCCTCTCTCTTACACACACACACACACACACACACACACACACAACGGAGTCTTCTCTGAATGGCTCGTGTCTTTATGTAGGAGTTTGTTGAGGAGCTGATTGGCTCACCGATCCCTGAGCCCCGGCAGAGATCCCGCCTCTTTCGCTCGCACTCGGAGAGCTCAGACGAAGTGTCAGAGTTAGACCTGTCTCACGGGAAGAAGGATGCTTTTGTTCTGGAGGTGAGACAGACAGACATTGAGAGAGTTAGTCAGTAAGATGGCCAGTGATGCATTCAGACAGGTTGATGGTCAGACAGACAGAGAGATGATCAGAGAGGAAGTTGGACAGTGTCAGTCAGTCAAGAAGAAGAACAGACAGAAAGTCAGTGAAACAATCCGTGAGACAGTCAGATTGACGATCAGATGGTCAGCGAGACGGTCAGACTGACGATCAGATGGTCAGCGAGATGGTCAGACGGTCAATGAAACAGTCCGTGAGACGGTCAGACTGACGGTGAGACGGTCAGACTGACGGTCGGTGAGACGGTCAGACTGACGGTCGGTGAGACGGTCAGACTGACGGTCAGACGGTCAGTGAGCTGGTCAGACTGACGATCAGATGGTCAGGCTGATGATCAGATGGTCAGTGAGACAGTTCATGAGACGGTCAGACTGACAATCAGACGGTCAGCGAGGCAGTCAATGACACCGTCCATGAGACTGTCAGTGAGACGGTCCTACAGTCAGTGATAGGATCAGACAGTCAATAATTAGTTTCTGTCCTTGTTGGTGTCGTCATATTTATGGTGTGTTCTGACGGTTATTCATTATAATGTTTGTATAATTCCTGACTCAGATCGATGATACAGACGCTTTTGAAGACATCCATTCCCTCCTGACCGACGCCCCGACACCGTCAGGTGCCCCTCCCTCCTCTTCTCCTTTTAAACATCTTTAAATGTTTATTATTCAGATGCACGTGGATATTCATGAGTTTACACTGTAATGTTCTTGTGCCACAGAGACATCACTGTGTTTATATCAAAGCGTTTATATAAAACCACAGGAAGTGAAACTGTCACTGCATTACGCAAAAAAATCACACCGAGGAAATTTTACTGCAGACATGACTGTTTTAGAGTAATCTCAGATTTATGTTTTCTTCGACTCTGTGTGATCCACATCTACACAGCACGCTCTACTGCAGCTCCGCTGTTTTACATCCTTTGGGTTTATGTCCATGTTTCCATGTTCCTCCTTGTTAGGGTTCTACAGCTGCAACACTGAGAACATGCCTGGGATTTATAACTGGACTTCAGGGTTACAGGTGCGGCAGGTTTCTTCCTAACATCTCGATGCACGTTTAATGAGAAGCTGTTTATAACAGGATCGGTCTGAATCATTTCTAGATGTTTACGTCTGTGAGGGTGTTCCGACTCAACAATGCAAATTTGACCAATCAGGGCCTGAATAAGATCTTCAGTGATCTATGTGAGAACCTGCTCAAGGTGAGACCTGTCTCTCTCTCTCTCTCCTTTTGTTCCCACTGTGTGATCGTGCACTCATAGGGGACTGTGGTGCCATACTGGGTTATTTTAAAGTGTGTGTGTTTTATATAGAGTCTGTACTTCAAATTGCGCTCCATGGTGCCCTGCTGTCTCTGCCATGTGAACTTCACCGTCGCTGTGCCTGAGGATGAACTCATCCAGGTAACGACGCACTCCTTGAAGCGGTCAAGACTACTGAAAGAAAGGTCGTGGGTTCAGATCCCCTGAGTGTGCCCCATCACCTTCAGTTGCGTCCCGTCTCCATTATAAGCGGCTTTGTGTTTAAAGCATCAGTCAAATGTAAAGTACATTTTTAAGAAAGGATGCGAGTTTTTACTTTTTGAGCTAATCTTCGCAGACTGTTAGCTTGTTCCATGGAACAGTAGCAGGTTAATGAATGTGGTCTCTGCCGTGCACGTTTATCATGTGTTCTGTGTGTCAGGTGGCGGTGACAGCAGTGGCCATGAGCTTTGATAAAGATCAGACGCAGGAGAACGGCCCACGAAGTGGAGAGAAAACACTTCTCAAAGGTGTGTGTGTGAGTGAGGGTTCACCTTTAACTGTGGATCCCTGGTGTGCTTTCACACTCGCAGTAAATTTCAGGGTGTTTGCACGAAGGCTTCAGTCATCCAAAATTACATTTGTACACATTACGTTATGATTTTTGACTCATTGGTACCAGAGTCTACTAAAAATAAAAAATTTAAAAAGTGATTTCTCTAGCTAAACAGCAATCAAAGTTCACAAATAAGTCAATTCACTGAACGTGAACACACGAGAGACCAGAATTCCTAACTGTCATGGGACAGCCCACATGTCCTCCTGTTAGGCCAAAAAAAAAAAAAAAGTGTGTTTCCGGTAACCCAACCGATCGAGAATTTCCATGGCGAAATTGCCGACCATAAAGTTTTTATTACAAATTTCCCTCGATATTTTAGTGTAAGCGGCGTTAGTTTGTCATAATTCTTTGTTTC
>JAPEIY010000025.1:979299-992675 GCA_026122135.1 Cathorops aguadulce | reverse complement strand
AAACCGGAGCACCCGGAGGAAACCCACGCGGACACGGGGAGAACATGCAAACTCCGCACAGAAAGGCCCTCGCCGGACACGGGGCTCGAACCCAGACCTTCTTGCTGTGAGGCGACAGTGCTAACCACTACACCACCGTGCCGCCCTCTGTAAACTGTCATATATGTCAAATATGATTTTAGATCAGACCATCTCTGTTCTGGAACAGGAGAGGGGAGGAGAGGATGAGGTTGGCCAGGACATCACTGCAGAATCACAATGTTTACTCAAAGATGCTAAGAGAATTGCAGAGGTTCATATTGTGAGTTCAATGAATTGTTCAGCCCTAGTATATGACAGTATACTGATACTCAGGTACAAATTAATTGGCAGTTCATTTAAAGTTAGCTTATATCTTTTTAATATTTCTTCACAGATTGACTCATCGCTTATCAGAGAAATAGAAGATGCCTACCTTGCACGCTATATACCAGTTTATGGAGTTTATAGAGACAGGATTGCTCTGAGGCGATACTGTCTGGACAAAGAAAAACAAAAATGCAATAGTTCAAGGATTTTACGGTTCTACCTAAGCACAACATGCTTCGTAGAGTCATCTGACACAGAAGTGGACAGGAAAAGGGACGAGTGTAGTGTCACTATAGTAGAGCAGCAGAGATGGACCAATTCTGATGAGCACCAAGAAGAGCCAGCCAGACTGAATGAACCACAAAGAGAACAATCTGGTACAGCTGAAGACTCAAATGTTGTTGATCTCACCTCTGAGTCTGATCATTCAGAGGTGATCATTGGTGGCCTTGTAGGTGTATCCTCTGCAAGCCAGTTGGATGACACTGTTCCACTTTTCTTTTCTACTGAGGATATTATCAGTGTTGCCTTTACTACAAGCTCTCCTGTCTTAGCAGATGATATTGACCATGCTGTCCATTCAAGTGCGCACTGTGACCAACTCTCAGAGGTCCAACTGAATGCCGCTGTTCCAGTCTTCACACCAACAAATGAAGTCTTCAGTATTGCCCTGTCCACATCCACTCCTGTCTTAGGAGATTGTGTTAACTATGCTGTCCATTCAGGTGGTAATGCACATAATGACCCACCCTCAGAGATTCAGCTGGATGATGCTGTGTTTTGGACAGCACAACTCCTGAAGACCACCATAACCACAACAGCAAAAATACAGATCATGTGTACAGACAAAAAAACAACTTGCAGGAAAGTCCCTTGGATTAACGGTGCCGTTGATGGATTTTCGCGTATGGTCATGTGGCTGCATGCTTACACCGCAAATAGCAACCCCAGAGTTATTTCTGGTTACTTTATTGATGAAGTAGAAGACAGGAGCGTCAGTCTCACATGAATCGGGGCAGACCTGGGCACTGAGAACCGCTCAGTGGAGCAGATGCAGATGTTTTTAAGAGGTACCCATGATGACGAGTTCAGTGAGAGATGCTACATTACCGGCTCAAGTAATCATAATCAAAGGATTGAACAGCGGTGGGGATTTTTACGAAAACACCATGCTCAATACTGGATCGATGTTTTTCAAGATTTAAAGGACCATGACCGTTTCTCAGGGGACTTCACTGACAAAACTCTCATACAGTTCACATGCTTGGAAATAATTGAGGCAAGACTTCCTCCTCTTTTGGTTGAATTAAGATAACACTTTAAATGAGTAATGAATTGGGTCTAATTGTTAGCGTCACTGGACTAGACTGTGTTTTATTCTGTCAGTAACTAGTTATCACAATACTGTTCATATGCCCAGTTGCACTAGTCGTTTACTGCTGCTGTGATCATTTCTCCTCTCCATGCTGTTCATATTCACAATTCCATCACAAGTCAAATGTGAATGTGAATCCCAAAGTACTTTCTTCCTGAGCTGCTTAAGAAATTGTTTTACAAAAAGACTCACATTCACAACAGCTTAATTATTTCTCTGTTCAAACCTCATATGAGCTTCAGCTGAGATTTAGAATGAATATTACGAAAGAAGAAGAAAGTGCAACTTTTATTCATCACACACTTGAGATTTCCTCTCTGCATTTAACCCATCTGAAGCAGTGAACACACACGCGTGAGCAATGAGCGCACACACACACACACACACACACACACAGACAGAGCAGTGGGCAGCCATACTAACAGCGCCCGGGGAGCAGTTGGGAGTTTGGTGCCGCGCTCAAGAGCGCCTCAGCCCAAGGCCATCCCATATTAACCTAACCACATGTCTTTGGACTGTGGGGGAAACTGAAGCACCCGGAGGAAACCCACACATACACAGGGAGAACATGCAAACTCCACACAGAAAGGCCTTCGCTGGCCGCTGGGTTCGAACCCAGAACCTTCTTGCTGTGAGGCGACCGTGCTAACCACTACACCACAGAAAGACTGTATTGTCCGTTATCACATTTATTAGAATCCCTTCACGGCCTCTTTGGGGAGGAGAATGACTGCAGTATGGATAGTACGGGATCATTGAAAAGATGTGCAAGTTTAGGCTGTTTTTTGTTTTTTTGCCTTGTTTGCTTTTCTTCTTTTAGAGAGAGCTGCAGGACGTTGCTCGCCTGTATAATTGCCACAGAATTCGCCCCACTAGGAATGCAGTGTCCCCAAGTGGACGGCCACTACTGATGTACAGCCTTCCCCACCTGTTTGGCACCACAGACTGCATCAAGGCAGTGTCCCGTCAGCAGATACAGGCTTGTAGAGAGGAATGCCTGCCAAGAGGTCCACATCCATGTGATGAGACTGTTTTTGACATTTGTTGCCTTGCAATGTCAGAAAACTATCTGCACCCACCTACTTCTTCCAAGGAGGCAGTTGAACTCTACCTTTTCTTACGGGCCTACACCCACACTTCACTTTAATAGTAAGTATGGTGCTAAAGACCTAGTATAGTGGTTCCAAAAGTTTGACCCATAATAAAAAACCAAAGTGTATCCGGGACCCCACCCCATATCCTTTTGTCCATAAAAGGTCAGAAAAGAAAGAGAGAGGATTTATTTTATTTTATCTGAATAAGAGGCTTGAGGAGGTAAAATACCAAAATCCAAAATAAAGCAGAAATTATAAAGTTTTTTTTTTTTTAGTCACAGTATTATGTTCACACATTTACATTATTACATTTATTGTTTCACAATTTTTTTTTCCTGTCATTTCTTGTCCTGACATCTTGTGACCCTTTTGATTAATCCAGTGACTTCTTGTGGGGTCCAGACTACTGACCCCCAGACCGACTACTGACCCCCAGACCGACTACTGACCCCCAGACCAAGAATCACTGGCACAGTAGGCCAGTACACTACTCAGTATACTAACACCAGCAACAAAAAGCAAAACCGTGTCTGTCAACAATTAACATGTATTAACGATAATAAAGTATGTTACAACTACTTTGATTCTTACACTATTCATAAAATGTCTGGAATGACCCTGCCGCTTCAGTTTATTAGATTAGATTAGATTAGATTAGATTAGATTTATTAATCCCCATGGGGAAACTGATTTACCACCAAGTCACAAAACAAACAGTCAACAAAATTACAAACACAACACGTTTATCAAGTCAAGTCAACTTTATTGTCAGATATGCGATACATGCTCGACATACAGCACAGATGAAATGCCAGTCCTCTCTGACCCACGGTGCGAGCAGGCTGTGGTATAGCCAGAAAATTATAGTTTGTTCCTCACAGAGTAACAGCTGCAGTTCCAGGTAGTTTCCATGTCATTCACCCTTTTTGAGGCTGTAGTACCTGAGAGTCCAGTAGGGGGCGTATGTGGACTAGCAGAGGTCAAGGTTGGTGTTGAATGTACAAGAATGTAAGCGGAAGTGGGGTCCAGGCTGCTGCTGTTCTCCTGCCACGCTGTTCATGGTCCGGTAAAAATCCCACTGAACTCTATTCCTGCTGTGGACATTCATTCTGTTTTTTTATGAAGATGCAACACAGGCAATGCAATAAATAAAAATAGAATCACTGAAATAAACAATATAAACAGTATAAACACTAGATAAGAACTAGACATAGACTAAACACTACACACACACACATTTTAATACTTTTATTTGGATCTAAACACAAGGAAATTTCTTATTACAGATCCAAATACTGATGGCAGTAATTTCACCGGATGAGTAAGAACAGGTCGATCACACCGTGTCCCATACTCTACAGTACACTGTATTAGTTAGAGGTAAACGTGTAAAAACAGGCGTGGTTAAGGGCACACATGGCGTCTCCTTCTCCAGATTGATATGCTGCCTATTATAGCAGAGATTGAACAATACTTGGCAAGTTTTTTTGAATTGTCCTGATTCAGTCCACAGAACTGCAGTCCATGCAGGGCACATCTCCGTCCCTGTCCCCGGCTGCCAAACACGAGGACAACAAGTTTACACCCAGAGCCCTGGTTTGTGACTGGATCCAAAAGTGGCTGTTATTTTAAAAGCTTGGAGTAAAACAACAACCTATTTCCACAGAAATTACACTCTTATTGTCAGCATCTATAACGGTGATGTCGGAGGTGTTTGGAATGTTACTAAAGGGGGTGTCTTCATGATTAGCGCTAAACCAGTCCATTTTTACTGCACAGTGGTTATGGATTTTTATTGAAAGTCCATGCACCTCTTTGATATCTTTTGTTACCAAGTCCACCAACCTGTCATGCTGTGCTATATACAGTAGAGACCTTTATAAAAGTTGCATCGATTTAAAATTTGTGCAACTGTCTCATTATGATGGGTAGTGAGATGGAGAATGCAATGTGGATGATGTCTAGATGGATACCAGATGGCCAGATTAGATTTAGTCAGTAGCACTTGAAGATGGGCTTTAATGGTAAAAATGAGGATATCCTCACCAACTGAGGTGTTGAAGTATATAGTATGAGACAGGGAGTGATTTGTGTATGGTAAACACGCCAGTTTCCCTTGTAGCCTGAGGCCTGTCCAATGTTCTGCACTCTGAGATTGCCAAATTTTGAGCATGGCTGCTCTCACACTTTCAATTGGTAGCTCTTGTAATGTGTCGTGGAGTTTGTAAGTGATGCAAGGGTAGGTGAGCGTGTCTGTTACAACGTTCTGAAGCGCCACTGGTGTGCTGTCTGGTCTCGCCCACTTCAGGTTTAATCCCATACGATTACAGAAATCATTTAGATCAAGCCAATCAGATCTCACTCTGAATCCCGCAGCTTTGATGTTTACTTTGCCGTTGTTTTTAATTTGTAACCCCAAAAACTGATCTTCACTCTCCCTGGTGACTGGAACTTTGCACCTGTTAAGATGTTGTATAAGAGATGCACGAGCCATCTCTCTCACTGTCAGGTCACTATTATATAACATGTTCAGGAGGTGGCTGGTTCTCATGGCCATGTATACCTCCACTCAACATTTGCAATACCTAGACCACTATCCTTTTGTGACTGAAAGATGATGTCTCTAGTTGAGTGCATATTAAGGCCAAGCCACTTCCTTACCAGTTGCACCGTTTTACTGTTTAAATCTATGAGTATCTTCTGTGGAATATGCACATTGGCGAATAAATACTGAATTTTCGCCAAGGCAATTTCTCTAGTGGCCTGAAGCTTCATGATGATGGGTAAGGGGCTGGAGTCAATAAGATCCAGCCTATTTGAATATTCACTGGTAAGCTCCGCCAGTTGTTCTTGCCAGTCACCTGCCACATTAAACTTCTGACTGAGGTATGGATATATTTCATAGCGTGAATAAACTCGTATTGGTTTTTGAAATATTGTAAATGTTGGTGGCTTGTCTGATTTTGCTGAGTACCAGCGGTTGCCTCCGCTGCGCCTTTCGTAAAAGACAGCACACCTGGCTTGTTTGACCTCCAGTTTGGACCACTGCAGAAAAGTCTCTGTGCAGTTAAACATCTGGTTGATAACGGCCTCGTCTCTCGATGCTTCAGAGAGAGACGATAATTCGGATAATTCGGATTTTCAGCGGGATCGGATCGGTTAAGATGTTGTTACAGATAATTTGAATGAACGAGTTTTTGTACATCCACAATGATATTAATATAAATTTGGGGAAGGTTTATTTGTTGAAGTGCATGCAGCATTACTGCGTGGGATAAGGAGCTGAACGCATCTCTAAAGTCCAAGAAAACTGCGTAAAACTTTCACAAATCCCGCTTAAAGTCGTCGACTCCAGTCTTTAGGCGGAAGGTGTGTTCATTCATCCCGTCTGCTGATGCCAGCCTTTTGACTGGTAGATAAGAGTTCATTTTTTAGAAGCCAAGGCAGAATACGGGTGAGTAAACACTTCATGAACTCTTTACAGACCGTCGGCAACAACGAAATGTCTCTCCATGTGGAAGGATCATCAGGGATATTGTATTTTTTTGGGACACGGTGTATTAAAGCTCCTTTCCAGGACTCGGGGACTTTAGCAGGCGTGCGCTGAAGATGTGGGTGAGAGTCGGACATGATATTTGCTTTGTGGCTTTTAGCGTCTCTTAAGTGACTCCATCAGAGCCACTCGCTTTATTATCTGGCGGGCCGCACATGACTTTTTCTCCCTGTGCCGGTGTGAAGGCCGGGCCTGCAGTTCACCGTCTGCACGGTCAGGGTGAACGGGTGTCGCCATGGCGCGTCTTGTATTGCAGCGTGTTCATCTTTACCAGGTTTGTCAGTGTAATATGTTTGAACAGTTTCAATATTATTGGCTCCTCCGGGTAACTGTGGGTATGCGATATTGTTTAAAATGGTCAGTCGCTTTGGATCCCCGGTGTTGCCACAGGTAAAGTTTGTTATTCCCGCCTGTTTCAGGTGTCGATGTTCACTTCTCCTGCTGGTGACCTGTGGTGGAACGACATCCCGAATGAAGCGCAACTGCGCCTCAGTGCAGCCTCGGAGGGCATCCGGGAGCCTGGTGTCAGGAAGAGTTTGGCACACAACACACACTTCTACACACACACACACACACACACACACGGAAAATCTCAGTCATGCATCGGATTCTTCACTTCAGAGGAATAAACAGATTTATGGTGTTAAAAAAATACACTGATGTTATACAAACACACACACACACTCTCACACACACACACACACAGTTTGTTTACTTTCTTTATTGCAATAATTTCTTGTTTCCCTGAAATATTTTATTTTGGGGGACCCTTTCTATTCTGCGGTTTTCTCTGCACTCTGCCGCAGTGGCCCTCAGCTCTCTCCTGCCCCCTGTTGGTGAGCGAACAGTGTGTGGGCGAGGAGTCTCAGCTCAGAGAAACCGAAAGAAAAGAAAGAAATGTAAAAATACCTTCCCTGTGCTGCTGCTGAAGACTCTGCAGCAGCTCACATTAACCTCAGTCAGCACGGCCCACTGGAAACAGGCATCCATCCATCCATCATCCATCCATCCAGGCTCAGTGGCTTTTAGTACTGCACTATTTTTTTACTGGAATTTGTCTTTGGGAAGAGAAACAAACATCTACACCACAGATTTACACCACACTCTAAAATTAATAATAATAATAATCTCGTCCACTGGTGTGCATGTGGTCCGGAAAGCTGCTGTTTGTCCCCTGTGATGCTCAGAGTTCCTTTTAAAGAAGTTAAAGTGTTGCTGCAGCTTCTCGGATCTCCCAGGGCTTCAGGAGTGGGAGATACAACATCTGATTACAGACAGTATAGCAGAGGAACAGCAGCATGTAGAATCTCTTGTTCATAATTATAATTATTCTGGGAACGTCTAAATATAACGATCCGTTTTTCCACGACAAACATTTATTCTTTATTCATTCAATTATTGTGAAGACTGCAGAAAGCAGGGTTTGTTTTTTTATTTCATATTCTCAGAGACTTTTATACACACACACACTCCCCAGCCACTTTAATAGGAACATGTTGATTCTCAGATCCCTGTTCTTGGCTGCAGGAGTGGAACCCAGTGTGTTCTTCTTTCTGCTGTTGCTGAGATGCTTTTCTGCTCACCCCAGTTGTAAAGAGTGATTATATGAGTTACTATACCCTTCCTGGCAGCTCAAACTGCTCAATCTGTCCATTGCCTGATCTCTGACCCTCTCTTAGCAACAAGGTGTTCGTTTCCACCCACAGAACTGTCGCTCACTCACTCTGTTTTTTGTTTTTCGCACCATTCTGTGTAAACTCTAGACTAGAGTCTAGAGACTGTTGTGTGTGAAAACCCCAGGAGATCAGCAGCTTCTGAAATACTCAAACCAGTCCATCTGGATCAAACCAACACCCATACCACAGTGAGAGAAAATCACACTGTGAGATCACAGTTTTTCCCGTTCTGATGTTTGAACATGGTGAACATTAACTGAAGCTCTTGATTTGTATCTGTGGGATTTGGTGCATCGTGATTGGCTGATTAGAAAACTGCATCAAATAAAATAGCAGGTGGATGTATGGGTATTCCTAATAAAGTGGCCAGTGAGTGCACACGCATGCAATTGCTCCTGGTTTGTGGGTTTTACAATCATAAACTATCCAGGGGTAAATAAAATGTTAGTGCAGCCTGTGTGTACAGCTGATAGTGGAAGGAGTCAGCTGATGACATCACAATAAACCAGCTCTAGGACCATGCTCTAAATGAAACTCTCATGTTTGGGTTTTTTTTGTTTTATTTTCATATATTTTACTGTGAAAAGCCTCTCGGGTGCAGGACGTGTCAGTATTTACACCATCACTGCATCCAATTTTACAATTTCAACACATACACAGGTATATACAGAATCTTCAAACCTGGACATGTTTTATTTCAGTCAGTCAAACAAAACGGACTGCGGAAAAAATTCCAAAAATTCCTATATTTATTTAGTTTGGAAAAGGAAGCTTAGGAAACACTGGACATTTTCTGACTGAAAAACAAGAGTAAAATGTAAAAATAAAAAAAGGAAATGTCCATTGGGCCGTGTTCGTCATTTAATTCCTGATTCATGTACTGATGAGGAAAAAAAGCAGCAGTGTCTCATTATAATATGTTACAGCACACTTATGAAGGACTCGACACATTAATAAATCTATTTAACCCTAAAATATTGTCAGTAAAATGTATGCAGTGGTTAATGATGCGGTTGTGAACAGGACTCTTCATGAGCACCAGTACATGTAGTGACAGAGCGAGTGTGACATTCAGTCGATTCCCCACACAAACAAACAGAATCCTTTCCTTTAAATCAATCACACGCTTGGGGTGTGCAAAGAGAAGAACACTCCAACAGCGTGTGGAAGGATTTTGCAGAGACCAGAACAGTCCAAACAGAGTGTTTATACCAAATGATATGGAAATACTTTAAGTGTTCAGTGTTTTAAACACACACACACACACACACACACACACACACACACACCTATCTAAGGAATAAACTTAAAACATCCCAAACATAAAAACAAACCAAATTCATCACGGATTATTTCCTTTTCCAAAAAAAAAAAGACCCTAGAAAAATGTAACTGTACATAACTCTCAGTTATGGAAGTTTGCACGATTGAGATCAGAACCAGGAAATAAATTACAGTCCATTTCTCTTTTCTTCATGCACAGAGGTTTGGGGATTAAAACTCATCGTGTCTTACTAAAGCCTCGCCGAAATCCGTTGCTTGACTCCCAACGAAGAGGTCGTATTTATCCACGATCTCCTGCTTTGTGAGCCGTCCGTCCTGCACTCGGAACACACAGACCACCATTAGAACCAGTGTGTGTGTGTACGCGCACAAGCTATTAGCTTCATACTCACTTTATCAGAGTCAGATTCATACAGCAGGTGTTTGGCTTCAGCCTCGGCATGATCGTAGTCTGATGGCAGAATCCAGTCTTTAGTCTCCTCTTTATCCATCCGTCCATCTTTATTCTTATCTCTGAACTCTGTGAACTGCTCTCGCTCCGTCTTCACCCACTCAGGTTCTGTGGAGTCTCCGTCCTGACTGTACATATCACCTGAGAGAGAGAGGAGAGAGAGAGAGAGAGAGAATGAATAACTGAAGAAATCAGTCTGTGACAGTTTTATCTTTCTTTCGCTCACCGATGTACTCCTCCAGGTCAATAAACCCGTCTCCGTTTTTGTCGATGTCCTCCATGGTCTCCTAATAACGAGAAACAGCAAAATTAAAAAAAAGTGTATTTCCCCCCCACCGTACATTATTAAAACAAGAACAGCCCTAAAGCGGAACCCTGAGGTTCTCCTTCTGGCTCATTTCCAGGTTACCATGACGACAGTAAAAGGTGACTCATGGGTGGAATGATAGATTACTGATGAATTTTTATATTTAAGTAACAATAAAACATTTTTAAAAAGTGACTGAAAATATAATGGAATTAAAATAAGACTACGGACAGTTCCCCATGAGCTCATCAGTATGCAAATGAGCTCACACAATAAGGAAATGATGCAGGTTGAGAAATAAAATAGCCAACCAGCAACGAACAGCGCTGCTAGCTCTGCCCACAATGTATCATTATGTAAAACCATATCCATGACATACCAGAACCACGATGTCCTGCATGTACCCGTACTCCTCAGGGTGGAGGAACGCCGTAAACTCCTCGCGATTCGCCCGCATGTCTCCATCTTTATCCGCCATTTTAAAGCGACGCTCATCTCTGCTCATCATCTGCTTGTAGTTAAACCCGTCCTCGGGGTCTGATTCATCTACACACACACACACACACACACACACACACACACACACACACACACACACACACACAATTCTAAAAAGCCATGTTCTACATCATATCAGTATGTCTCCCTCTCTCTCTCATACCAAGAACAAAACCGTATGTAGCATTCTTGTACTCCTCCCAAGACACGTGTGCGTCCGAATCGAGGTCGTGAGCCTGCCACTGTCGGTCCACGTCTTCGTAAATCCAGCGCTTCTGAGCGTGTTTAATCCAGTTCTTCATCTCGTCCACTGTCACAAAGCCATCGTGATTCTCATCGATCTTTTCAACGATTTTACTGCAGAGAAAAATAATGACAGATCAGCCTCCTCCTCAAAAACGACTGGATGGGGCACCAATACTTTTGACCCGGTGCATGTGTGCACCGTTATTTAAATCTCATAATAAACCTCACTTTATTTATAATGATTCACAAAAATATCAAACAGGAATAAAAACCATTTTTATTACCTTTTTATTATTATAATAATAATAATAATAACAACATCCTGGGTACGACTTTAAACCGTAACCGGTGGGGAGTCTGTAGCCGAGCAGTTTAACCCACTGATCAGCAGCGTGGAGTGAATCCCGGAAAGGTTAAGCAGAGGTAGAACTGTACTTTGCCTGAAAAAAGATCTTGCAAAAGGAAATGGTGTCGATAACTACAGGCTGATTTCATGTTCACCACTCCGGTGGAAATTACCCACAGGGATAACGGCAGACAAGACGCATGGACCTTTGGAAGGGAATAACGTTCTCCCTGAGGAGCAGAAGGAATTGTAGGGGTACTAAAGATCAACTCTTGGTCGACTGTGAGTGAAGGAAAACTAACCTGGCAACGTCATGGACCGATTACTGTAAGGTATACGATACGATTCCACACGCACAGATCACAGAGTGTTTGAACTTTAGTGTCACAATGAATGTTGAATGGTTTCTGAGGAAAAGCACGGAGAAGTGGAAGATAGAGCTGAGCTCTTATGGGCAAGAAAAACAAAAGCTGGATATGGCTCGGCAACAAAAAGTCAACCATTTACTCTTTATGGAGGACCTGAAACTGTACGGGAAAGACGAATCGCAAATAAGTTCAGTTACTGATACAGTACATCAGAGGTTTCAGCTCTAATATCCAAATGGAGTTTGGTCTAAAGAAACATGGAGTGCTGGTTTTGAACAGGTAAGGATGGAATAGTGTTGCCAACAAGAGAGGTTCTGAAACGGACTGATGAAGGGGAGGAGTATTTGGGAATGTTGGAGATGGACGCAGTGATGGAGAAAGAAATGAAAAGTCAAAGCTTAATGGCAGGAATAAGTTTCAAGCAATAAATGCACATGCGATATCTCGTAAGATTTGGTGCTGGAGTGATTTTTTGGACTAATGAGGAACTGCTAGATTTGGATAGGAAAATGCATGGGGCATTTCATCCAAACAGCACCATGAATAGAATGTATACGTGAAGGAGAAGAGGAGGTAGAGGGTTAACGGGTTGTGAAAGTGCTGTAAGATTTGAAGAAAAACAACATCGCATGGTATATAAAAAATGCTACTGAAGCATCATATTACAAGTGAGAAGGTCAGGATTAGTGAACACTGAAGAGTGTGAAGACAAAACACTGTACGAGAGAGAGAAGAAAAAAAAACACAGAAGTTGAAAATGGATGGAAGGACAAGCGGACATATGGACAATACTTTAAAGAGATACCAAAGCAGAAACAGACGTTGAGAAGAGGTGGCTGTGGATACACAAAAGTGACCTGAAACCGGAAACAGAGGCTTTAATCTGCACTGCACAGGAACAAGCTATGTGGAGCAGAGAATCAGCCACAAAACAGAAAGTGATAAATGCAGGACGTGTGGAGAACGGGGAGAGACTGCATGGCACATTACACAAGTACAAGCAGCGACATGATAATGTAGTGAGGATGATGTGTAGAAAGTATAAACTTGAGAGAACAGAGAACTGGTACTAGCAGAAACCAAAAGGTATTACAGAAAACCATCATGCTAAGATCCAGTGGGATTTCATGACCCAATGTGCCCATGAAATAGAAAACAGAAAGTCAGATATTGTTGTAGGAGACAAACTTGACAAGCAGTGCTTGATTACAGATGTTTCCTGCGCTGGAGACAACAGAGTCTGCAATAAAGAAAAGGAAAAACAGGAAAGGTATGAAGACAGCAAGAGAGATAAAAAGACTGGTATATGCAGAAGGTGGATGTAATACCAGTTACTGTGGGTGCACGAGGTATACTCAGTCAACAGACTGAACACTAGGATTAAAAAAAAAAAAAAAGGGGGGGGGGCGTGTCAAACATCTGGATAAGATGCTCACAGAAACCAGCCCTACTGGGAACAGCTGGAATAGATAGATTAGATGGAACTTTATGGATCCCTTTGGGTGGGTTCCCTCAGGGGAAATAAAAAAAAAAAAATACTCAGAAAGGTGTTCCAATGTTCTGTGTCACCTTACATCACTGGTTGGGAACAGTGGCCATCTTTATTCCATCTCTAACTACAGAAGCTGAGTGACGACGGAAATAACTTAAAAATGAATAAAAATAATAAAGTAGTAATTATAAAAACTAACAAGTTATCATTAATATTGCTCATAGTAAGGCCAAATAAAGTGCGTTTCCGGTAACCCGACCGATCGAGAATTTCCGCGTTGAAATTGCCAACCGTAAAGTTTTTATTACAAATTTCCCTCGATATTTTAGTGTAAGCGG
>JAPEIY010000025.1:961397-971415 GCA_026122135.1 Cathorops aguadulce | reverse complement strand
AGTCCCAAAGTCAGCAAGTCAACCGTAGTCCCAAAGTCAGCAAGTCAACCGTAGTCCCAAAGTCAGCAAGTCAACCGTAGTCCCAAAGTCAGCAAGTCAACCGCAGTCCCAAAGTCAGCAAGTCAACTGCAGTCCCCAGCCCCAAAAGCACCACTGCAAGAGTCCAGAGCGTCCTCCAGGCACGACCCCCAACTATCCACATGGGGCCGCCCTCCAACCCCAACAACAATGTGGTAAATATTTATTCAATCAATATTCAGTACCACTAGCACACTTAACAACCCACAAGAGGATATCACACTTTTAACCATTCTGACAGTCTTAAAGGTGTTGTATATTATTTTAAGTGTTTCTAGAACTATAATAATTGTAAAATATAAACTACGATTTGCAATATTGCTATGCAAAGCCAGTACAGTTTTTTAGTTTCTACTTGCATACAACCTTGGGATAACCATGAACAATCATCTGTCCTCGTCACACATTGCTAAACTGACACACTCATGCCAGCTTCTCCTTTAAAACATCAGAAGGATGCGTCCATTTCTACCCACACAGACCACTGAGGTGTGTGTTCAGTCCCTTGTCATTTTGAGATGGGACTACTACAATTCGGTCCTGACAAGTCTGCCTCTCTGTGCAATTCAACCTCTACAACTGTTGATGAATGCAGCTGAATGCCTTGTTTTCAATCTTCACAAGTTCTCCCACACCACCCCACTCCTATGGTCCCTCCACTAACTTCCTGCAGCTTCAGATGTAAAACCCTGATGCTTGCTTACACAGACAAGTATGGACCAGCACCTACCTGAAAGTATTTCTCACATACACTGCACTGCCCCCAATATCTCTCAGGGTACAAACAAGGCATGCATCAAGGCTCTTCTCCATTTTGGCCCGTAACTGCTGAAACAAACTTCGCCTACATGTCTCAATGGCTGAGTCACTCATTGTCTTCAGATGATGACTAAAGACCCACAATAACTCTTCAGAAAGTATAAATTAGCACTTGTGTGTTTCATACAATACAAATCTCCTCAATTGGGTTTTAGATAGTACTCTTAGTCCCTGACCTATGCCCCTTTTCCACCAAAGCAGTTCCAGGGCTGGTTCGGGGCCAGTGCTTAGTTTGGAACCGTTTTTTCTGTTTCCACTGACAAAGAACTGGCTCTGGGGCCAGAAAAAACTGATGCCAGGCTAGCACCAACTCTTTGCTGGGCCAGAGGAAAGAACCGCTTACATCAGCGGGGGGGCGGAGTTGTTAAGACCAACAACAATAGCAAGACCGCAAAAGGTCGGCATTTTTAAGCGACGAGAAGCAGCAGCTGTACAAACATGAAGTCATCCATTATTGTTGTTGTTGTTGCTGCTTCTTCTCTGTGTTGTTGTTGCTTCGATATTTGCACCAAGGTTTATGCAAACGCAGCGACGTAACTGACGTATAAAATGACGTAATGACATGGCTCCCCTTAGCACCACGAGCTATGGAAACGCAAACTGGTTCTCAGCTGGCTCACAAGTTGCCAACCAGCACCAGCACTGGCCCCGAACCATCCCTGGAACTTGGTGGAAAAGGG
The DNA here is from genome assembly GCA_026122135.1 of Cathorops aguadulce. Classification (NCBI taxonomy): domain Eukaryota; kingdom Metazoa; phylum Chordata; class Actinopteri; order Siluriformes; family Ariidae; genus Cathorops; species Cathorops aguadulce. Next base: position 969,838 of record JAPEIY010000025.1, on the reverse strand, counting down.
GTATATGTGGAGTTTGTATGTTCTTCTTGTGTCTGCATGGGTTTCATACAGGTGCTGTGGTTTCCCTGACAGTCCAAAGACATGCAGGGGTTAGGTTAATTGGTGGCTCTAAATTAGGTGTGAGGTGTGAATGTGAATGGTTGTTTGTGTCTCTGTGTCAGCCCTGTGATGACCTGGCAACTTCTCGTCCATAATCAGCTGGGATAGGTTCCAGCTTGCCTGCGACCCTGTAGAGCAGGATAAGCGGCTACGGTACAGATAACGGATCTTTGGATAATCCTTGTTGCAATGACATAAGCCACAAACTACACGTGCACAGACACACATTCATACATCATTGCAGGTAATAACTGCGCTTGTGCCTTAGGGAAGTCTAGAGAGCCTCCAGAGATCTGATACAAGTCCTGAGCCTCAACACGAGAAGCTTAGAGTGAAAACAATTGTGTTAATACAAACCAGAGCCAGGTAGTGCAGTGGTTAGCACTGTCGCCTCACAGCAAGAAGATTCTGGGTTCAAGCCCAGTCACCAAGAGGGGCCTTTCTGTGCAGAGTTTGCATGTTCTCCCCATATCTGCATGGGTTTCCTCCGGGTGCTCCGGTTTCCCCCACAGTCCAAAGACATGCAGGGGTTAGGTTAATTGGTGGCTCTAAATTAGGTGTGAGGTGTAAATGTGAATGGTGGTTTGTGTCTGTGTCAGCCCTGTGATGACCTGGTGACTTGTTCAAGGTGTACCCCGCCTCTCACCCATAGTCGGCTGGAATAGGCTCCAGCTTGCCTGCGACCCTGTAAAACAGAATAAGCGGCTATAGATAATGGATGGATGGATAATCCTTGTTGCAATGACATAAGCTACAAACTACACGTGCACACACACACACGCACACATTCATACATCATCACAGGTAATAACTACGCTTGTGCCTTAGGGAAGTCTAGAGCCCTCCAGAGATCTGATACAAGTCCTGAGCCTCAACACAAACACAGTGAAAACAGTTGTGTTAATACAAACCAGAGCTGAATGGTGTGGTGTTTAGCACTGTCGCCTCCAGCAAGAAGGTTCTGGGTTCGAGCTCAGTCACCAACAGGGGCTTTTCTGTATGGCGTTTGCATGTTCTCCCCGTGTCTGCGTGGGTTTCCTCTGCAGTCCAAAGACATGCAGTGAGGTAAACTGGCTACTCTAGAGTGTGTGTGTGTGTGTGTGTGTGTGTGTGTGTGTGTGTGTGTGTGTGAGAGAGAGAGAGAGAGGGGGAAAACCTCTATAATAATCCAGTAGAAGGCAACAGGAAACCACTACTGTAATTCTTCCCTTGAAACAATTGTGTTAATACAAACAGTGATTAGCACTGTTGCCTCACAGCAAGAAGGTTCCGGGTTTGAGCCCAGCGGTCAACGAGGGCCTTTCTGTGTGGAGTTTGCATGTCCAGCCATCAAAGTTTTCCTCGAAACTTTGATGGCTGAAACTGTCAGTGTGGCCATGTTACTGCAGTGATATGCTAGATAGATAGAAAGCACTAAAGAAGAAGAAGACCAGAGCCGCCTACAGGACACATACATAGACACACACACACACACACACACACACACACACACACACAACCTATGAGGGTTTTCTGTTGAGCTGTATATGGATCTAGCTGAATGTGTCTGAATGTGCCTCATCCTCATAACTGCACAGCTCTGTTCTCCCTGTGTCCATGTGAGTTTGCTCTTGGTTCCCCCTGGGTTCCCCTGATTCCTCCCACCTCCTCTCATACAAGATGGACTGGTGTCTTTTCTTAGTCATCGTTCATGGCATAGACTCCATATAGACTCCATGACAGGAAGCAGCAGGTGAGGCTGGGGAGCATCACATCCAGCACCTGGACTATCAGCTCTGGTGCCCCCCAGGGGTGTGTGCTCTCCCCACTGCTCTTCTCCCTTTACACCAACGACTGCACCTCAAGAGACCTGTCTGTTAAACTCCCAAAATTTGCAAACGACACAACAGTCAGTCATCGGCCTCATCCAAGACGGTGACGAGTCTGCATACAGACGGGAGGGTGAACGGCTGGTCTGTTGGTGTGGTCAGAACAATCTGGAGCTGAACATACTCAAAACTGTGGAGATGACAGTGGACTTTAGGAGGAGCCCCCCCACCCTGCTGCCCATCACCATCAACACTGTGACTGCCGTTGAAAGCTTCAGGTTTCTGGGCTTCACAATATCCTGGGACCTGAAGTGGGAGACCAACACAGTCATCATCATCAAAAAGGCCCAGCAGAGGTTGTACTTTCTGCGCCAGCTCAGGAAGCTCAACCTGCTTAAGGAGCTGCTGATACAATTCTACTCTGCCACCATTCAGTCTGTTCTCTGCTCTTCCATCACTGTTTGGTTTGGATCGGTCACCAAACAGGACAAGAACAGACTGCAACGGACAATAAGGTCTGCGGAGAAAATTATTGGTGTCAGCCTGCCCTCCATCCAAGACCTGTCCAGAGTCAGGAAACGGGCAGGTAACATCTCTGCGGACCATCACACCCTGGTCACAAACTGCTTAAACTTCTCCCCTCTGGGAGGCGCTACAGATCACCGTACACAAAAACAACCAGACACAAGAACAGTTTTTCCCCTCAGGCCGTCTCTGTGACGAACGGCTAAAACCGATTCAAATATCAGTAACATCAACTGTGAAATATCTGCACACTCGTACCGTCATTCTGTCCACACTGTATATTCATATTCACTAATTCATCTTTGCACTATGCCGTCTATACATACAGTGGATTTACCCTTCGACGTGTACATAGCCTTTTGTTTTTGTCGACGCTTTTTATCTGTTTGTACTGAGAGCGAAGTGAAACCAGAGTCAAATTCCTCGCACGTGTTCACATACCTGGCAAATAAAGTTTATTTTTTATGATTAAAAACTGTGTGTGTGTGTGTGTGTGTGTGTGTGTGTGTGTGTGTGTGTGTGTGTGTGTGTGTGAGAAAGAGAGAGAACACATACTTGAGCAGGAAGTTGAGCAACGTGGTTAAACTCTGTTCATCTCGCCCTGCCAGAGCGTTCCTCAGTGTTCCTCTGCGGTTCAGTTCAATCATCACCGCAACAGTCACTTCTGGCTTATTGACCCGCCTCCATGTCTACACACACACACACACACACACACACACACACACACACACACACACACACTACTATTTCCTCCATATTTATACAAGACATTCAAAGTACACAAATTTTATAAAAAAAAAAAAGCATAACCCTCTAGAATTATTGTTACCATTCATAAAAATGAGCAAAATGTTTATATATAAAATAAAACCCTAAGAACTCAGTTTCAAAAGTAATGGCTGCTTTATAGTTAATATTCCATGACGTCTGGCCCACAGAGACCCACAGCACCGTCACGTCTCCTGCGTGAACAAGATTTAAAATACATTCGTGTTGAAATTTTTTTGATTTTTCTGCAGTATCGGATAACAACAGGGTCTTCATCTGTGTACAACCTCGTTTATAATCCTCAGGGAACAGCAGAAATTTCTCATGGACCAAGAGCACATCATATAAAATTTACATTTCATTTAAATATTCCTTATACAGGAGTGTCAGTCATTTGGGCATGTAGAGTTCTTGAGGGATATTACAATTTTAAGAAAATGTTGTGTTCTTTTCAGTGTGGGAAATGTAAATAATTGTGTTCAATTAAGGGTGCCAATATTTATGAAGGGACTTATACGTAGAATCCAAATGTAATCAGTAAATAACTATGTAATTAAATGAAGTAAATACATTTAAAATAATCAATTAAATTTGAACTAAATATGTAATGCATCCATTTAACTTAATTTAATTAATAAAATGTAATAATGAATTCATTTATTTAAAAACAATTAGCCAATTAACTAATGCATTAATTAATCAAATTAAGTTAAATAGTAATTAAACATGAATAATTAATAAATACAACACGAGTCCTACTCAGACTGGGGGGGGGGGAATTGTTCCAGAAAAGTAGTGTGTGTATGTGCACACGCGTGTGAGCGAGCGTGTACCTCCAGGGCCGTGTCCAGCGCTTTAGACACCTGGAAGCTCTTGAGCTGTCTGTCATGTTTCTGCAGATGCTGTTTCACCGCTTTACTCACCAGGAAATCATCCTGAGAGGAAAAAAAACAGAAGAAACATCACTCCATGGAAACGTACAGAACACTGAGGTGTTGCTGAAGCTCCACCCGCACGGTTACTGTTGCTATGGTGATGAGTGATGGTGTTGGTGTGGATGGTGAAGCTCTGGAAGTTGATGTGTTTGAGCAGAGTGTACATGTGAGGAGGAGAGAGATGAAGCGAGGGATGAATCCCATCAGCACGGTGTTGCGCGTAATGAAGGAAACAGAAGTGAGAACAGAAGCACACGAAAGAAACGGCACGCAGGATGAAGCGCTGGATGACGCAACTGTGGAGATAGCAATGACTACTAAGCAGCGGATGAACAGCAATAAAAATAAACCTGTCACATGGTCATACACACACGCACACACACTTAAGTAAACTCACTTGTTTAGGGACATAGTTTTTCCCCTTGACGAAAACCCGGTACGCCGGACCACGCCTCTTCCCATCAACCACTTCCCGTGTGTCTTCACCATGTTTCCTGTGTCTGACACTCAAGACACCGTTGGTCATTCCAACCGCAATTGTCTCATCATCAGGCTACACACACACACACACACACACACACACACACACACACACACGGAACAGGCAGCGTAACTCAGGTTGCTGTGAGGTTTATAAAGTAGATTATAAATGACAGATGTATAAAAGTTTGACTCACGGCGAGAGCAAGACTGAGGATGGACGCTGCGTAATCAAAACTGTGGACCACTTTGTAGGAGGAATTATACACCTTCACATGTCTGGAATATTACAGTCACACAAACCATCAGCTATCAGCGCGGGAGGGCTTTAGCGGCACTCGCCGCCACATTCATCAATTTATTCACCGAGGAAAAGGAAGTCAAACTGCTCACAAAATTTGTGTGTGTGTGTGTGTGTGTGGGGGGGGGGTTTAGGAATCAGGAACATAATATCCATAAATACTGATGCTTTAATTATTTATTAATCTTTAGACCACATGTTTAATAACAGAAAATTTGTACAAAGTGCTTTGAGTTTTAAACGAAGGAAAGGTGTTGATTAAATTATTATTATTATCACCACCAAGCCAGTGTCAAACAATAAAACACAAGAAAATAAACTTTAAAGGACATGAAGCAATAAATCCGACAGAATATTGGGGCATTGTCGAATTAACATTCTGAGAATAAAACTCAGAATTTCTGAGTCACAAATTTACAAGAAAGAAAAAATACAAACGAAACTCTGATATTCTCTGAGATGACAATCCCATACTTCCTGGTTGCAGTGCATTCTGGGAAACATATTTGAAAATCTCTTAGCACTTTATTCTGTTATATTCCGTGATCGGGGGGGGAAGAAAACCCTCGGCTCAGTCTGTGGTGCGGTAATGCTGATTCAGGCTTTCAAAGGGAAACAATTCCTCAGAAAAAAAAAAAAATCCCCTATTTTTCTGAGTTTTTATTGTCAATTTGTGACTTTAAATTTCACAGAATATCTGGATTTTTTCTCATAAATTTCCAACTTCAATATTAGCATTTTTTTTCTCAGAAAGATTTTTCTCTGAGTATCACCCTGAATTATGCAGATTTTCAGTATTTTTTTACCAACAATCTGCATAATACACCGTGTTCAATAATAATCCAGACCTTTTGACTTATTCGAAAGTTTGTTGTGTGCGTGCACGCGCTCACACACACACACACACACCTGTCGAGCGAGGCTGTGAGCAGTCGGTTGTCAGTGGTGCTCAGACACGCACACGTGATGGTTTTGTGGTGATTCTTCAGAGAGACGAGCGGCTGACCTCCTTTTAATAAATCCCACACTTTCACATACCGACCTCCTGTTTAACACACACACACACACACACACACACACACACACACACACACACACACACACACAAAAAAACAAAAAATTAAAGGCCACGCTTCTTCATTTGCTGTGGCTCTGATACACACCTCTTCATTAAACACTAATTAATAACACACTAAAATTCATTATCATTCTTCTTCTTCAGTGTGATACCTGCGGACCCCACTAGAGACACCTGTGGACCCCAGTAAAGATACCTGCGGACCCCAGTAAAGACACCTGTGGACCCCAGTAGAGACACCTGCGGACCCTACTAGAGGCACCTGCGGACCCCACTAGAGACGCCTGCGGACCCCAGTAAAGATACCTGCCAACCCCACTAGATACACCTGTGGACCCCAGTAAAGATACCTGCGGACCCCACTAGAGACACCTGCAGACCCCACTAAAGATATCTGCGGACCCCAGTAGAGACGCCTGCGGACCCCAGTAGATACACCTATGGACCCCAGTAAAGATACCTGCGGACCCCACTAGAGACGCCTGCGGACCCCAGTAGAGATGCCTGCCGACCCCACTAGGGACGCCTGCCGACCCCTGTAAAGATAACTGCAGACACCAGTAAATATACCTGCGGACCCCAGTAGAGACACCTGCGGACCCCAGTAAAGATACCTGTAGACACCAGTAGAGCCTCGGATGGGTAAAGCAGCACACACTCGACAGGATGACCATGCTGAAGTGTCATCACGCTGCCCCCTAACCGAACGTCACACACCTTCACCGTGTGGTCGTAGGAACCTGTCAGAGACGAGACACACCACAGAGCTGCTGTCACACACCAGCAGGAGCGAATCCAACCCAAGAACCGAAAGCCAGCATTCAATAAAATAAAAATAAATGAAAAAGAAAGCTGGGCAGGCCACACCCACAAGTGACAGCAGTAGTGAGACGAGCAGTTCATCCCTCGCTGGCGTGAACTACGACGTGATGAATATTAATGTTTTCAGTGGATCAAATGACTGATGATTTATAGAAAAACTACACACCTTATATTTAACACATCTGTTTAACTCACTGTTTCTCTTTTTCTCTCTCACTGTTTATGAAGATTATTTTATTTATTCTGAATCAACAGTCTGATTAATAATCGTCACGCTAACAACAAACTCTCTGAAGTTGAAGCAGATACCGGTGATGAAGATGTCAGGGTTGAGTTTGCTGGGAGTCGCTGCTCGGACGTAATCCGTGTGTTCAGTGTAACAGCTGAGTTCTGCTCCGGTCATAACGTCCCAAACCCGACACGACAAATCATCAGAACCCGATAACACACGGTACCCATCAGACATGAACGAGGAGACGTGTACCGCCCTGGGGGTGGGGGGGAGGAGAAGGGACGGAGGAGAGACAGAGTCAGAAAGAGCACAAGATTTATTTTTGACCAATCAGATATTCATGATAATAAGCTCCACCCACTAAAGCTCCTGCTGTATGGATAAGTGCCAATTCCAAAAGGTTCCTTTGGACACACACACACACACACACACACACACACACACACACACACACACGTACTTGGAGTGTCCTGTGAACTGGCGCAGAGCAACTCGGCCTCCAATGTCGAACAGACGAATGAGCCCTTCTTCACTTCCTGCCACCAGCAGCTTCCCGTCTCCACGGAAACTCCCACCATACGCCGTGTCCCGGAAGCGAGTGTAACTGCGCAGTGGCTCCCGAGAGTGAACGCCGTACACCTGGATCTGAGATCAGACAAATTCATTGTCACACACAAGGAGGAAACAGAACTGTGAGAAAACTCTCCACGATGCAGAACTTATAGTTTATATTCCTGTGTAAAAAGCGTAAGGGACTCAGTCGCACTCTGGTGGACGCCGTCACCACATAATTGTGAGGTGGTTGAGGAGAAAACTCGATTTTAGTGACGGCACCGAATTCCTTTATCTGCACTGGAGTCTGAAAAAAACAAACAGTAGAAACACACTGAAGAGTGCAGCTCTGGTCGGAATCGGAGACATGATGAAATGATTCTTAAATCAACTGTCTTTAATACCTTGTAGTTTTTCCAGTAAAGCGTCTCCTCAGTCACTCGCTCTCCCAGTTTAGGGTACGTCAGGATTTTAGTGGGTTTAAATGAAGCCATGGCCAAGAACCGAGGATCACTGGAATTCACACCCCTGCAGGACGAAGGTGAGAAACTGGGATTAGGGATTCATCGATAACGATACTGGTTATGGTATTGGTCTGATCTCGTGCTTATTTACTCCGGTACCAACATACGATATTACATGATGTAATCCTAGAGTACACCATCACATGAGCTGACATATTTCACAATTAATGATCAGAGCAAAACAAAGTGTAAAAAGACCTCGGGGTGATTATTGACCCCAGTCTTTCATTCCAAACTCATATTGATAACATTACCCGGATAGCTTTCTTTCATCTCAGAAATATTGCTAAGATAAGAAATTTAATGTCACTACATGA
>JAPEIY010000025.1:665389-675850 GCA_026122135.1 Cathorops aguadulce | reverse complement strand
CTCTCTCTCTCTCTCTCTCTCTCTCTCTCTCTCTCTCTCTCTCTCTCTCTCTCTCTCTCTCTCTCTCTCTCCCTCTCCCTCTCTCCATCTCCCTCTCTCTCTCCATCTCCCTCTCTCTCTCTTGCCAGCTCCCTCTCTCCATCTCTCTCGCCATCTCTCTCTCTCTGTCTCTCTCTCTCTCTCTCGCCATCTCTCTCTCCATCTCCCACTCTGTGTCTCTTCCCCCTTTTCTTACCTCTCTGTTCTTTCTCTTCTCATCTGTTTTTCTTTCACCCTCAAATTTCTTACCTTTCCTTCGTCTATCTTATTTTTTTCTTAGTGTTGAATGTTGAACACGGTTCATGTCAGTGTCCGTAATTATGCTAATTAAATCACTGGGGGCTGTCTGCCCCATAAGCTCCACCCACTATTCATTTGCATAAGAAATGACCTGCAGTGATACTCCGCCCCCTCCTTCACTTCATCAGAGCAACGGTTTGGAACGTTTTTAAAAAAATCATTACAGAGTTATAATGTTATAATGCGGCGTTCTAATGAGGAAATAATGACGTGCACCATCGCTGCAGGGCTCTAACGCAGCGTGTGTGTGTGTGTGTGTGTGTGTGTGTGTGTATGTGCGCGCGCGCGTGTTAACACTTTTTACGACTCGTGTTGCGACGTTTCATCTGGAAATCGTCCTGCCCTCCCTACGCATGAATGCATGTCCCCGCCCCCCTAACAGCTGTTCTCTCGGGTAACTCCTGTTTCTAACGGCAACAGCAGATTGGATTTGCGTGAAGACTCATTTCTGTACGCTGGAAGGCACAAGGATTGGGGAAATAAACAACTGTAAAAAAAAAAACACTTGATGAACTCTTCCTGCTCTTGTAAAGTGATCAGACGTATGAGAAAATTGACTTTGCAGGAAAAGAAATAACATGAATGAGTGAAACAGAGCTGTGACCGGTGCGTTATACAGCTTGCTTAGACACCGCGGTACATGTAGGTTGCAGTACATTATGCTAGCAAGCTGTAACCATGGAAACTGCTTATGTATGTATAGGTAATCGTATGGGGCTGAGTAAAATTAAGGATTAATTTCACGAGTGATTCGCGACTCTGGCAATTTCAAACTTTGAAATCATGAGACTGAAATCTCAGACTGAAAGAAAGAGCGAGAGACAGAGAGAAACAGCAGTCATACGCCACTAGAGAGTCGTTTATTTGTCTTTCTGCGACCCATTTCTTAAACACGGGAAGCCAAAAATTCTTACTTTTTTGGGGATTTTCATTTTCGCTTGCAGCTTTCAATTGGTTTATAATTTCTTCACCAAATATAGCGAAACGCGGCATTGCTGAGTCGGCAGAGTCGGCCATTTTGTTGACAAAATTTGCTAATTTTTGTAACCGTAACCAAGCAACAAACTAGCCAATAGCATTTCAGAAATACGGCCCCGTGTTAAGGAAAAAAGCCCTCTTTGATTGACCAATCGGAACTGAGTAAACTGGCCCTATGTATTATAAGCTTTATTAAAAATGTGTGTGTTTCTGGAGGTTTCTTCCATCTCTCAGGGAGAACTAAACATCTTACTCGTTCCCTTTATATTGCTGTTGTCTTGTGAACAGAATTATGGGATGGGCTTCTCTGAAAGGGTCACATGACCAGCAGTGGTTTTTGGAGTTAAACGTGACACATAGAGATGCACTGATGTCTCACGTCGGTTTCAACCGAATGCCGAGGCGAGGAGGCGTGTCTGTAATTGTGAAGAGATGTTGTGATGTGATGCAGTGATGACACTCTGATGAGACACTGTGATTTAAGTTTATGACGTGGCGTCGTGACACGTGTGATGAGACAAGACATGACAAGATGTGACGCGATCTTTTGATGCAGTATAGTGAGGAGACATTATGATGGGACCTGATGCCACGGGACATCGTGACAAGGCATTGTGATAAGACATTGTGATGAAAGACGGTGAGATGTGACATTGCGGTGGGACATGACCTTGTGATGAGACATGGCATTTTGATGAGGTGTTGTGATGAGATGCGATGAGACATGGCATTTTGATGAGGTGTTGTGATGAGATGTGGTGGGATGTGACATTGGGATGAAGACGTGACATTGTGATGAGACATGACGTGATAAGATGTGACGTGATATGTTGAGACGTGATGAGATGCAATGAGACATGACATTGTGATGAGGTGTTGCGATGAGATGTGGTGAGATGTGACATTGTGATGAGACATGATGAGACGTGATGAGATGTGATGTGACACTGTGATGAGACGTGATGTGATAAAATGTGACACTGTGATGAGACGTGATGAGATGCGGTGAGATGTGACATGGTGAGGAAGCAATTTCTCATTCACTTCACAACACCTTGTCACCATGTACTGCACAATGTCATGTCTCGCGTCTTGTGTCTCTCTCTTTCTCTCACTCTCTCTGTCTGTCTCTCTCTTTATGTCTGTATCTCTCTCTCTGTCTCTCTTGTCTCTCTCTCTCTGTCTGTCTCTCTTTCTCTCTGTCTGTCTCTCTCTCTCTCTGTCCATCTGTCTGTCTGTCTGTATCTCTGTCTGTCTCTCTCTCTTTCTCTCTCTCTTTCTGTCTGTCTGTCTGTCTCTCTTTCTCTCTGTCTGTCTCTCTTTCTCTCTCTCTCTGTCTGTATCTCTGTCTGTCTGTCTGTCTCTCTCTGTCTGTCTGTCTGTCTCTCTCTCTGTCTGTCTCTCTTTCTCTCTCTCTTTCTCTCTGTCTGTCTGTCTGTCTGTCTGTCTGTCTGTCTCTCTCTCTTGCTCTCTCTGTGGTTATTACTCTGTTATTATTCCCTCACCGCTGCTGGATGAGACCTGTCATTTTTAGCCTCTGTGGGAGATTTGATGGGAGAGATATCCCTCGCACACACACACACACACACACACACACACACACACACACACACGTTCGTCTCCCCCTTCCCCCCATCAGAATGAGTGTCTCCCCCCCCCTCCCCCCCAGACAATCTCTCCTCTCCTCTCGGCTCTTAATGAGAGTCTGTTTAATTATTTCAGCAGGCGGACCCGTTTCGGCCTTGGCTGTGATTTGGGACGTGAGCATCGTGCTGATGGAGGACGGATCAATAATTCAGGCCTCGCTCTCGATGCTTTAGTGTTAAAAGGCTGTGCGGCTGAAGGCCGGAGGCTACGGCGCTTTAAAATGGAGTGGAGAGGAGAAGAAAAAATATATAATAAACCTGAGAGAAGAGCACGGATATTCCCCAGCCTTCGCTTCATCACATGAAATATATATATATATATATAACATTTTTATTTTTATTTTCTCAGATAAGATCTATTCTTCACATATCTGGAATTTAACACTGTGACAAATCCACAAATCCATAGTTTAGTGTGTGTGTGTGTGTGTGTGTGTGTGAGAGAGAGAGAGAGAGAGAGAGAGAGAGAGAGAAATCATCATATGTAATGGAATATCCTGAATATTTATCTGAACATCCTGTTCACACACTTGCATCCATGTGCAGATTGTTTTACATGCCAATGTCGTGCCCTTGAACGTGACATTATTAGCGTGTTTGTCACGTCCGGCTTTTGTTTCTTCGCTGCTCCAATTCCGCAATTTGAAAACACGACACGAATAAACATTGAGTTTGTCTTAAAAGTGCCGTGTGTCATTTTTAAAAGAGTTTCCAGACCTGGAGTAATCAAATACATTTAAAGCTAGCTTGTCCTCCGTTCATGTTAGCAGGAAACGAGTCACTTGTAGCTTCTCTTGTGGGCATGTAGTGAATGTCGTTCCCTTCAGTGTGACATTATAGTGTAACGCAGTCTGCTTCAAAAACACGACAGAACAATCAGTGAGTTCGTTTTAAAGGTACGGTGTTTTTTAAAAGTGTTCGTATCATTTTAAAGCAACCTTATCTTCCATTCAGTGATTTGTCGTTGGTGTTCTGGGTGCATTTCAGTCACTACTCTTGTTACTTGTGGGTGTGGCTTTGTGTCCAGTGAGAAACGCAAATTAGTAGCTATATCATTCCTTAAGCTAGCTCGTCAAACACAAGTATCGCATTCATCAGTGTGAAAATGGTACCAGTTGTGTGATTTTCTTGTGACGTGCTCAGCTGCCGTTGTTTAGATTAGTTGTGTGATGCAGTAAAATTTGCCAGAAATCAGCTCCGCCTCCAGGAAGAACATTTCCTGAAAAAGGAACCCATAATGAGGTGTTTGTAGAGTGGGCGTAGTCTGTTGAATTACAATCACAAGTATCAGAGGGCGCTAAAGATCACGCACTGCACCTTTAATCCAGGTGGTAGTTTGTTTATAACATCCTGAAGAACGAAAACAGACAAAAATGCAGCAAAAAAAGTGTGTGAAGATTAAAAATGGCGGTTGTACTTGCTTTGTTTTTTACATTATGCGTATCTCCGAATGGGAGTGTTCTTATCGGCTGAACTCAGCATGGATGATAAACAGCACGATCAGATGTACAATTTTAAATTTCAACTCTTTCTTTTGTCACATAAACAACACGGACCATCTGCGTCGCCGCGTTTGATAACGGCTCTTTTTACCGCCACACTCTGATGTTTAAGTTCCGTGTAAATTCGATCTTTAAAGCAGGAAGTGGTAATATATCGCCACTTTCACCCTCTCAGCTTCTCTAATACTCTTTTTTCCCGGAGCACAACCCACGGGAGGCTAATATCCGTTTACTGCCTCATGCATGTATTTATTCAACGCATCATTCATCTCTTCCGCGGGGAAAATAACGTCTCGAGGTCATCCCGCATTCTTTATTTGTTTATCTCCTTTTTTTCCTTTTATCGTGGCCGAGGAGCGTGTCTGCTGGCTTCTCTAATATACATGAGGCGGCCTCGTTCCATTCCAGCGCAGAAGCACACTGTCTTTATTATTTAATTAAGTCGGCGGGTCGTTACATTAATAATTGAGTGTGTGAGGCCCTTTTCCTGGTGCGGAGTGCATTAAAAAATGTGTGTATTTATGTCCCTGAGGGTGTGTGTGTGTGTGTGTGTGTGTGTGTGTGTGTGTGTGTGTGTGTGTGCTCGGTGCATAAAATTGAATTGGTTATATCTAATACATCCAGCTTCCCGAAGGACGAGTGGAGAGACAACGAGAGAAAAAACTGAGGAGAAACAAACGGCTCGTATCTCTCCTTCCAGAGACAATCGATACGTGATCCCACGTGTGTCTTATTGATGTGAGGATCAGCCTACAATTCCATAATTACTAAAGTTCATCAATTATATAAATAAATAAATAAATGTCTAATTAACCAGCTGAGAGAGACAGAGAGAGCGATAGCTGATCAGGCTGGTTTTGATTGGTCGAGAAGGCATTTCTATTTCTTTTTAGCATAGGTGGAAATGCTGTTTATGGCTGTTTCCATAGTAACGGCTCGTTTAGAAGGCCCTGTTATAGTGGCCGCTGTGCAGAAAGCTCTGTGTATTGAACCTTTCTGGAAGGAGTCTCCAGTGTCAGCGCTGTGTAACAGTCAGAGGTGAAGCTGGAACTTTAAGGACAGAGGAGGAGTTTACATTTCTTTCCAGAGGTTTCTCTGTTTGTAGCTGCTTCAACATCAGCGAGGACAGTCACAGTTAAATGTAACTCTAAAGGGATAAAAAGTACAGCGTGATGTTCTTCAGTAACTAAACAGTGTACTGGCTTGGAAATCAGTGTGGTTTATGAGGAATAATACACATAGGTTTGTGCTGCTATCAGAAAATAATCCATTTAAAATAAACCTCCGCCTTCAGGCGTCAGGCCACGCCCCCTACCTACCAGAGTGTTTTAATCTCTCTTTGGGAAAATGATTCCTTCTTTTTAATTCAAGATGTAATCCAATCAAATGTGACGTTATCTTTTGTTGGTGTTTCATCAATCACAGCTTTCACTCTCACCTGGGGTTAAAAAGAATTAATGAATGAATAAACAAACAAACAAACAAACAAACTACAGTCCTGTGCCAAAAGTGGCTTAAAAATAATGAAATGAAATGTTTTAACGTAAAAAAAAATTATAAAAAGTAATCAGTGAGCCATAATAAATGAAACAGAGTCAGTATTTGGTGTGAGACGACCCTTTGTTTAAAAAAAAAATCTCCGTCTGCAGTCTAGTGAGGTCAGTTTTATGTGGAAATGATCTGTAGGTTCTCCTGAGCATCTTACAGAACCAGCCCCAGTTCTTCTGGACACGTTGACTGTCGCACTCACCTCTTCATTTTACACCAAAACCCAGCAGCCTTCATTATGGTTTCTTTCTTCATCTGAAAAGTGCGTTCTTTTGGAATATGCTGCTCAGAAATTTCACAAACTTTTTTTTCTGTAACATTTAATTTTATGCTGGAAAAAAATCCCAGAATGTTTGAAACTCTAAAATGTTTTTGTAATGTTTTGACTCAATAATATAGAAATCCTAAAATAGAAATCTATAACAAAGTTTGTATGAAAAAAATACAAGGGGGCTAAGACTTTTCACAGCACTGTATTTACTGTAAAATATTTTTTCTTGCAATATAATTTATAGAATGGACATTTTCACAAAGTAACTTTCCAGAAATCCAGATATAAATTTATTTATCTCTAATAATCAAGCCTGAGGTGACAGTGGTGAGGAAAAATACCCTGAAACGACATGAGGAAGAAACCTTTAGAGGAACCAAATTCAAATGGGAACCCATCCTCACCTGGGTGACACCGGATCATGTGATTATAAATCATTTCTCTACTAAAGTGTACCCTGTACTAAGCTTTGAGAGTTCTGTGGTAAGAAGTCATTATCTTTATGCAGCATTGTGGTTGAATTTTTTGCTCATTCCTTTCAGCAAATCGCCTTCAATTCCCCACGATCACGAGATCTTCTCTGATGGACTCACAGTTTCAAAATCCTCCATAAATAGTCAGGAGATTGGCTCGGCCATGCCAGTACCTTCACCTTCTGTTTCAGTGAGCAGTCAAGTTCTTCTGGACGTCTGTTTGGGGTCGATGTTTTGTCCTTATTGTTCTCTGGGTAACTGCTGCTCCTGATGCTTTCAGGAAATCCTGCAAATCTTTCTGAATAGCTGGTGGCTTCTGCTAATCTTTCTCTGGTGTGTGTGTGTGTGTGTGTGTGTGTGTGTGTGTGTGTGTGTGTGTGTGTGTGTGTGTGTATACACACTCACCTGGAGTCCAGCAGAAGACGATAACGAGGATCATGTACCCAGCTGAGGACCAAAT
The DNA here is from genome assembly GCA_026122135.1 of Cathorops aguadulce. Lineage (NCBI taxonomy): Eukaryota > Metazoa > Chordata > Actinopteri > Siluriformes > Ariidae > Cathorops > Cathorops aguadulce. Next base: position 668,633 of record JAPEIY010000025.1, on the reverse strand, counting down.
CCTCTCCCCTCGCCTCACACCACCCTGTTCATTATGCCTCACTCTGACCTGGAGCCTCCAGTACAGTAACTACAGAGCGACAGAGACATGGCTGTGCAAAGGTTTGTGCACCCTCAGGAATTTAAATAAATTAATATAAACAATGTACTAACACACTAACAAGATACTTAGATGTCAAAGATTTTCTTTAATTATCATTATTATTGGCTCAAAATGGTATGTTACTGCTAACTTTTTTTTTAAGTGTGTGTGTGTGTGTGTGTGTGTGTGTGTGTACTCACAGTACAGCAGATGAGGACAGACAGCACACTTGTAAAGATGAAAATCTTGAGATATTTAATGTGCTTTAAATCCTGTTTAACACAACAATCATCAGCTGAAATATTTGTTAAGGAATAAATGTGTGTGTGTGTGTGTGTGTGTGTGTGTGTGTGTGTGTGTGTGTGTGGAGAGAGAGAGATGTACCACAGTGGAACAGACTTCATTATCATTGATGTGCAGCTGGAGGAACAGAAAACAACTGCAGTAGAACACAGAGTAGACACACACACACACACACACACACACACTAGTTATATGATTGAATATGTTCATTTTTATTATTTTCTGAGAAAAAAATTAAACAATTATTTTTAAGTAAAAAAAAAATAAAATAGAAACAATGGGCATTGTTTATAGAATGTACACTTGTCTTGTGTTAAACTAATTTAATGAATGTAAAGGTTCTGTAGTTTATCTCTTTCTAAAACCCCACAACATTCTTTCCAAGTAGACCCTCATCAAATTATCTGAAGAACCCCTGAGAAACCTTTTTCTTTAAGAGTGTGAGAAGTATTTTTTTTTTATTTCCATCTATTCTAAAAATATTAACAAACATTTTATAATTTTACAGCATAAATATCATAAATAACAAGTGTTTCCAGGCAAAACAAACCTCGCCCGGTAGCACTTATGATGAATATGAAGGAAGATATTGCCAAAAGAATCAGTCCCCTATGGGTCCATGTGGCTCCTGCTTATAAATAAAATGGTTTTCTGATCCCATGTCCATACAGTAAATATAGCATATACAGTATATTTACTCTATATGAGGCAGTAGCCACAACAAAAATGATTTTGACATTTTTGGTGACCTTGACCAGATGACCCTCAAAATGTTGGAGGTTCTATTTGAGACCAATGTCCATCTATCCTGAAAGTTTCATGAAGATTGATTCAGCTGTTTTCCTGTAATATAATTAATAAAAAAAACGAAGAAACCCGATTGAAAACAATACCTCACCCCGCTTACTCCGTAGCGGGCGAGGTAATAATAACACACCACAGACTGAGCAGGTGTATAGAAATAAACCATGCTGGGGTGTTGAGATATGGCTTCATATGAAGCTTGGAATAGTTACTTTTACCACTCTGAAGTTGATTATCTTCCGATAACACCATGGCACAAAGTGTGTTATTCTGTTCGTTAAAACAGCAGTTTGCCAACAATTACCATGTTTAAGTTATTAATAAATAACATGTTGAGCAGTTTAACAGTTTATAGTGAGATGTAATGATGTGGAACATCTGTGGCACAAATTAGTTCCTGTTATCATTTATATTATAGCAGCTATAAACAGTCATTCCCTCACCAGACTCTCTTCGTTCTCTCTTTCTCAGAAAAATGCAACTTGTGATTTTATAGAGAAACCACAAAGTGTAGCTCCTGTCTCCTGAAGATGACAGTGCCATGAAGCTGCTTTAACACAGGCACTCATGGCAGAACGGGTTTTTCCCAGAATAAGTTACCCCGGTGCAACTGTCCATCTACACAATTTGTTCCGGAACAATTTGACACTGGTGGGCTCAACTTGTTCCCAGTGCCTGTGTAAAAGCACATTATGTATGTATAACATTCAGTCTTTAAACTCTGTGTGTGTGTGTGTGTGTGTGTGTGTGTGTGTGTGTGTGTGTGTGTGTATACCTGCTGCAGATGTGAGTGTTGGGCCGAATGCTTTGTTTATAATCAGAGGCTTGATGTGATGGAATAAGAGACATCATAGAAAAAGAAACTGTCCCGATGTAGAGCCCAAACCCAATCACAGGCAGCAGCCTGGACACAGAGGGGATAAATACATGAATTAATTAATTAATGAAAGTTAATTAATTAGTAAATAAAACAGTGTGTGTGTAAGTATTTAATAGTGTTGTGAGTGTAGTTTAGTTTAGTTCATCGTGTGTGATGTGATGAAGTGTCACTGGTCTGAGTTCAGTTTCTCACCACACGGTCACGTACAGCAGGCTGATCCTCCTCCTGCTGTTCTGAGAGTGTGAGAACAAGCACTTATCAAACATATAATCACATCTCTCACTTACACACATTCATATCATCACGTATCAGATTTTTACAGTCGCATCACAAATATGAAATGTTGAGCCTCAATAACGAGTCATTAAAGGTGTAAAGTTTAAACAAATTAAAACTGGAAGTAAAAGTGAATTTACAGGAAATGTGATTATTATAAATATCTGTTGTAATGTTGTGTTCCATACATACTGTGTAACAAATGCACATTTTAGAACATTTTCCTTTAATTAATCGTGTGTGTGTGTGTGTGTGTGTGTGTTATAGAGTGGTCACCTGACATGTGAACCCTCCCTCATCGTCCTCCCGCCATCCCTGAATGCTGTGTGCTGACTCACAGGCATAAACAATGACGAGGAGGAAAGAGACGTAATAAAATGCCTTGGAGACAAAGACAGAGAGACAGAGATGATTTCATGGATCAGGAACACACAGTAACCCGCCTGTCCACTGAATATACCCAGGCCAGGGGGAAAGAGCTCACCTAAAGGTGTTATACACACACTGCACTCGAGCTTTATTTGAGATTTAAGCTAAAAAATAAACCTGTTTCATATCATGTTACACGGTGACCCAGTTCCCTGAAGTCTGAATGAAAAGTCTGTGACTTACTTTAGTGCCACAAGGATGAAGCACCACAGCACCTCATCACCCTGTCTAACACACCCTGTCTCACACACACCCTGCCTAACACACCCTGTCTCACACACACCCTGCCAAACACACCCTGTCTCACACACACCCTGCCTAACACACCCTGTCTCACACACACCCTGCCTAACACACCCTGTCTCACACACCCTGTCTAACACACACCCTGCCTAACACACCCTGTCTCACACACACCCTGCCTAACACACCCTGTCTCACACACACCCTGCCTAACACACCCTGTCTCAC
>JAPEIY010000025.1:453495-464485 GCA_026122135.1 Cathorops aguadulce | reverse complement strand
AAAGCAGGTCAGGTGTGCCAAATTGCAGGTTAACCGAATGATATTATTAAGCCGGCACCCCTACATCCAATTCCATCTGTAGGTATTCCTTTTGAATACTTAATTATTGATTGTGGTGGTCCATTGCCCCCCTCAAAATCTGGCAGTGTATATATTTTTACCATAATGTGTCAGGTTTTGCAGTATCCAGCTGTGTATGCCCTGAGGAGTATTACCACCAAGTCTATTATATCAAGTCATTATCTCAATTTATATCTATCTTTGGTATTCCGAAAGGAATTCAAAGTGACCGTGGGTCCAATTTTACATCCAAGACTTTTGCTGAGGCATTGAGACAGCTATGTATCAAGCACAATCTGAGTAGTGCTTATCATGCACAGAGCCAGGGGGTGCTTGAGCATTTCCACGCTACGTTAAAATCTTTGTTGAGGGCATATTGTGTGGAGCTAAAAAGGGACTGGGAGGAAGGGTTACCATGGTTGTTACTGGCAGCTCGGGTGGTTGTTCAAGAAAGTACGGGTTTTTCTCCTAATAAATTGGTGTTTGTGCATGAAGTGCGCACTCCTGTCAATTTTGAAGGGTGACTTGGATGGTTCTGAGCCACCTGGGAATCTGAGTATGTCCATGGGTTTCGTTGGAAGTTATTCCTGGCCTGGAAGATGGCCAGTGAGAATTTAACAACTGCTCCGAAGATGAAACGACTCTTTGATCGTAAGACGGAAGTGAGAGTTTTTAGGCTGGGGGATCAAGTGGTAGCTGTGCTGCCCATTCCTGGTTCCCCATTTGGGGCTAAGTACTCGGGTCTCTACTCGTACAGTAGGATGAGTTTTGGGTTGCGGAATGTTTCCTCCACCTTCCAGCACCTTATAAATAGAGTTGTTGCAGGGTTGGAGGGGTGTTCTGTGTACGTCAATGATGTGGTTTCTTACGTGGACACCTGGGAACAACATCTTGCACGTATTCGCGCACTTTGAAAAGTTGGTGGCAGTGAATTTAACGGTGAATTTGGCGAAGTGCGAATTTGCCAAGGCCACTGTAGTCTATCTTGGCAAGGTGCTCAGTCAGGTTAAGCCAGTAAGAGCCAAGGTTTTGGCCATAGATGCATTTCCTCCTCTGTTTACTAAGAAGGAGCTGATGAGGTTTTTGGGAATGATTGTTTTTTTTATAGGAATTTTTGTTGTAACTTCTCTACAGTGGTTGCTCCTTTGACCAATTTACTTAAGGGTTCTGTAAAGTTTGTGTGGTCTGCTCAGTGCCAACAGGCATTTGAAAATGCAAAATTGTTGATATCTGCACCAGTTCTAGCTGCACCTCAGTTGGATCAGCCTTTTAAGTTGCAGGTGGATGTAAGCCACGTGGGGGCTGGTGCAGTTCTCCTTCAGAGTGATGAGTGGTGTGGATCATCCTGTTGGGTATTTCTCACGCAAGTTCAATAAACACCAATTGAACTACTCAACAAGTGAGAAGGAGGCCCTGGCGTTGATCTGGGCTCTCCAGCATTTTGATGTTTACGTGGGGGATGGTGTGTACCCTGTGGTCTTTTCTGACCACAATCCCCTAACGTTTCTTCAGTCATCGCAGAATTCTAACCAATGCCTCATGCGATGGGCACTCTTTGCAACCCTACAGACTGTCTATTTGTCACATCCAGGGTGTTGAAAACATGATGGCAGATGCACTGTCATGGGCTCTGGATGGGTCGGTGTGATTAACATGTCTCTACTTGTTGTCTTCTGTTTCTGTCTGTCCTTAATTTGCTGTCCAGGCACCAGGATTTGCTGGAGAGTAGAATACAGAGGAGGCTGGGGGTGAGAGTCTGGTCTGGGGGTAATGAATGTGCCACCTGGAGTGATTGATCACAGGTGTGTGTGTGTGTGTGTGTGTGTGTGTGTGTGTGTGTGTGAGAGATCTTCCAGAGTGAATGGGTAATTTTATTTTGAATTGTGTTTAATGTTTATTATTCTTTGTTGGTGTTGGGTGCTGTGGTTAATCAGAATCCCACAGCTGTGGGCTTCTGTTCTTTTAGGGGGGAGGTGTGACACCCCAGCTGATCTGTGCTGGATCTGTCATGTGTCCTGCCCTGTTTGTTGGTTCTGTTTTTCTTTTTGGCCTGCAGGGGGAGCTTACCATTAGTGTGATGAGCAATTAGCCTCCAGGTGATTGGGAGGTAGATATAAGCTGGGTCCTGGCAGTCTATTGGAGGAGCTCTCCCTCTCCCATATTCACCTGGTGTCATGGTTGGCAGCCAGTGGGGGCTGTGTTTTATGGTTTCTTTTCTTACTATGCTGATATAGACTTGTTTTGCCTTTTATCAATTGACTTTTGTACTTAGTTTGTTACTTTAATAAATATCTTTCACTAATTGGAGCAACTGTGTGGTCTCCCCTTCATGTTATGGTTGCCTTGAGGCAGGTGACTGTGACACTAGAGACTTTGGAACTATGACTATATTTTCTACGTTTAACCTGAATGTTAATATTAGATCGAGGGTGTGACCACCATTATGGGTCAGTCCTATGACATTCTGATGAATCCGTACTGAATCTAAAATGGACACAAACCCTGTTTTCCAAGGGTCTTCTGGGTTATCGAAGTGTATATTAAAATCTCCGACAACTAAAGCTTTGTCTAAGGAAATAACCAGATCTGAGAAAATCCACAAATTCAGAAAGAAACTCAATACGGCCCCGGGGGCCTATAAATAACAGAATTAACTGGGCAGACCTATTTTTGAGGCTACATACATTTATATTAGTATGAAGAACTTCAAATGTATTAAATTTATAATCAGGTTTGTTTTATACACGAAATAATCATTATAAATAACTGTAATGCCTCCTCATCTACCAGTAAAATGAGGCTGGTGTATATAACTGTATCTAGAAGGTCTAGCTTCATTTAATGCTATATATTAATTTGGCTTAATCCATGTTTCAGTTAAACAAATTACATTAAACTCGTGATCAGTAATGAGTTCATCAATCATTAGCACTTTTGATGTAAGAGATCTAATATTTAATAGCCCCACCTTTAGATCAAAGGTGCTGGCAGCTGATGTACAGTCAGTGTGATTAATTTTATATTGATTAGGTTACTGGAACAAACTCTCTGAATATTTCTACTTTTTTGTTGAGCTTGGGGAACAGACACAGTCTCGATGTAGTGGACCCTGAGTGACGACTCTGTGCAGCTAGCAGACAGTCGGTTTAGCCTCTTTGTCTGCTCCCTCATAATTGTCCTCCCTCAGTAGTGTTTTTTTTTTTTTTTACAGTAATTTGACTGTGAAGGTCTGATTCACGCACTCTCCTCTAAACAGGTGATATTGAGGTGTGTCTGATACTCAAACTCTGTGACGCATTCATGTTAGCTCTCAAGGGTGACATTGGTGATTTCTGAGGATGGTAACTCTGATGCCTCTGCAGCAGGGTCAGTCTTAGTCTTCCTGTTCTGAACCAGTTCCATCAGAGGATTTCATGGTTTTAGTAACTGCACTTGAAGATCCATCCAGAGTCCTTGCAATTTTCCAGACTGATGGACCTTCACGTCTTAAAATAATGATGGCTGTCATTTCTCTTTACTTAGTTGTTTGGTTCTTTACATAATATGGATTACTGCAGTCGTGGTGTTGAGTAGGGCTATTTATTTACTGTATTTTTACTATTTACTGCTTGATCTCAGATGCATTAAGGCAGCAGGAAACTCATCCACTAATGACCTTTTGACGAGACACACCTGTTCTTTGAAAAGCATTCCAGGTGACTGCCTCATGACGCTGGGTTGGATAATGACAACAAGGAGTCATCAAGGGAAACGCTGGATATGCCGAAGAATCTAAAACATCGAACTTTTCATTCTTTAACACTTTTTTTGTTTACCTCATAATTCCAGATGTGTTCCAGATGTTATTTCATAGTTTTGATGTCTTCAGTTTTGTCCTACAGTGTAGAGACACACCTGTCAGTGGTACGGCACACAGCGACTCGAGTGTTTTACTGTGGAATGTGTCACTCGTGTTTCCATATGAACGCCATGTGGGACACTGAGTCACATATTTTCTAAAATCTTCACTCGTGAGGAAATCACTGGATTGTTTTGATTAAGTTGCACAGTTTTTGTTTGTGAATGTTTCCATATAATATAAAGAACATTACACAGCAGCGTGAAGATATGAAGTTTATTAAAGATAATATTGATATGAATCAAGTGACTGTCAGGCTGAAGAGGAGCGGATTCTGTTTCACAAAAATAAAACCAAAACCCAAACCGAGCAGGTGTGATGTGTGTGACTGTGTGGAGACAGACAGGAAGTCCGACCTCTCTCAGTGTGTGTGTGTGTGTGTGTGAGAGAGAGAGAGAGACTCACACTCCTGCTCTGTGCCTTCAGCTTCCACTCTCTGGAAACTTTAGGATGACTTGAGGAACCTCTCTGCCTGAACTCCACTGATGTCCCGGGTTCGAGTTTCTCCAGGATGATTTCTTCATGTGGAAACTGGACTTCAGATTTAAATTTGGGATCTGATTCTGTCAGGAAGAGAAAGAGTCTGTGTGATGAGGCCTGGTGAAGCCAAGCTGTCTTTTAATATTTAAATATTATTTGGTAGTAATAATAATAATAATAATAATAATAAGGATTTGTAATAATAATTTGTAATCCCGCCCGAGCAGTAGTGTGTGTGTGTGTGTGTGTGTGTGTGTGATTTTACTGAAAGCTGAAGAACTCGGAGTCCGGTTCGGTTTGAGAGACAGACCCAGTTTAGAGAAGTGAACTGGTGCCTGGAGTCTGTGCGCCAGGTTTTCACCACAAGGAGGAGGTGTTTCAGGGGAAGGTTCTTGCTCGAGTGTGGCTCCAGCACAGGCTCCGCGGACCCGAGCTCGTCCTGAAACGCTGTGGGACAGACGGAGCGCTGCGGCCCCATGGAACCGGTGGGCAGCACGATGACGGGGCCCTCGGACAGCCACCGGGGGACCGATGTGATGGAGAAGTACACGGAGGTGAGCTTCAGCCAGGGGAAGAGCGGCCCGGATGTGGCCCGTCTGTCCTGCCTCGCGCGGAACTTCGGGGACGTGGAGCCCCTGTGCGCTCTCTCCGTCCCGAACACCGGCGCTGATTTCACCGGCAGCGCGAGCCGGGAGCGCACCGAGGACTTCCTGAAGATAGAGCCGGGACCGTGGGAGGACATCACGGACAAAATGTTCCCACTCAAGGAGAGCACGAACTTAGGACTGTGCCCCACAGACGCGTGTAAGTTTATTAAAGACGAGCGGGAACCGGCGCTGATCTCCGCGCCTCCGCGCGCCGCCTTCGACATCCCGCAGCACGCCGAGGTGTTGGACGGGGTCACCGCGAACCTCGGCTCGGTCCAGCCGCCCTTCATGGACTCCGGCTCGGGCGTCATGGTGGATATTCCTCACCCGGGGGCACTGATGCCTCTGTCCCAGATGAAGCCCGAGGCGGCCGCTGCGCTCGGCTTTGACTCGGCGGGGGTGTGTAAGAGTGAGGTGGGAGGCTGGGACCCGCACCTGTGGTTCTCCGCCGCGCTGGCTGAGGAGCGGCCCGGTCAGGTGGGGTTCTCCCCGCAGGAAGGCCTCCACGGCTCGGGTTTCCTCCAGCGCGCTCCCGCGGTGTTCAGCGCCTTCCCGAGGTGAGTGGCGCACGCGCACACAGGCCGCGTCTTTACGCACCGCTGTCTGAACCCGCACAGGCCCGCGGACCGCACACGCACACAGCAGACCCCCGAACAGACCCCGGGGCCCGAACAGACCCAGGGGCCTTCACACGCGCACATCTCAACTTAAATTAAGGATCTATAAGCGCGAAAATGAACATTCTGCAGTTTTCTTTTTAATATTTTCAGGAAAACTAAACTAAACTGGGGTTTAAACAACTTCACATCTCTTTAGAGGTCTTTAGTTCTCAGCCCTGGTAGCTGAGACCCCGTCATTACATTACATTACATTACATTACATTACAGGCATTGAGCAGACACTTTTATCCAAAGAGATGTACACCGTACCCAGAGCAGCCTGGGGGGCGGTTGGAGGTTCGGCGGTTGGAGGTTCGGCGGTTGGAGGCTCGGTGCTTGACTGAAGGGCACTTCAGCCATTCCTGCACAGTGAGCCCCAAAACACCTGATTCAGCTGATCAGCTCATTAACAGTCCCGAGTGAACCGAACAAAGTGTGTTAGAGCAGGAGAAGACTAACCTGTGCGGGACGGGACGGGACGGGACGGGACGGGGTGTTCTCCAGGGAACCTGACTGTAATCAGAACTACATGTCTGTGTGTCCTCAGCTCTTCCTTCTGTCCTGATGTTATTTCAGCCACAAAAATATTACATTTTCCAAATGAGTTTTATTCCTCCGATGGTTTTATAAGTGTAAAAGCTGATAAAAGTAGGAGCACTGCAGTGAAAAACACCCACATTGTCTTCAGATTTATGTTTTATTGCAGATGAAATGAGAATGTAGCATGTTCCTGAACATTACTGATCCTGGTGTTACATAACCTGCAGCCTGATGACTGGGATAAGAACATTCCTTTAAAGAACAGAGGAGTCACGAGCATCATGATGATGAATGTGAAGGTGGACATCACACCTGTAATGTGTGTTTTATTTCATGGTAAACATCTTCAGGTCCTTCAGCAGTCAGCTACACACTGTGAACGCTCGCTGTTTGTTCGTGTCTGTGATCATAGAAACACAGAGCGGAAGATGGGAGTGGAAGCAGGAGAGATGAACAGGTAGAGAGAGAGAGAGAGAGAGAGAGCAGGGTGGCGAGAACACACACACAGACAAATAAAAACAAGCACTCAGTGAAAAAGTGAGCAGGGAACAAAAAATGGATGAACTCTAAAATAATTTATTCTGATTAGAGTTTGAATTCATTTTCAGGTTGTTTTGTTGAGGTGAAATGTCTTTTGGGAAAGTCTTAGATCACCTGATTGGTCAGAAGGTGTTGATTAATTCTCTCTAACAGCAGCTCTGACAGTAGTGCAGGTTTATATTAATGCACTTGTTCTAATACATTATGGTTTCCATAGTAACAGCTCATTTACAGGGCCGTGTCCAGCAGACGCAACACTGTTAATAAACAGGTTAAAAATACGTCATCACTGATCGAGTGAGATGTTTATTTAACATTTAGGGAAGGAGTCTCCAGTGTCAATGATTTGTAACAGTCAGAGGTAAAGCTGTAAACACACACACACACACACACACACACACACACACACACACACACACACACACCATATGTATTTTTTTAACCAGATTAAATCAGCCACGCCCTGCAGAACTCTTTTATGGCATCTTCAGTGTGATGACTTTTTTTTTTAAATGGATTGAAGTCTAAATCCTCAGTGTGTGTGTGTGTGTGTGTGTGTGTGTGTGTGTGTGTGTGTGATCTGTGTGTAGTGTACATGCACAGAGAGCATGTGTGATATGTGGAGACGAGGCTTCGGGCTGCCACTACGGAGTCCTGACATGTGGAAGCTGCAAGGTGTTCTTCAAGAGAGCTGTGGAAGGTAAGGGTGAGAGGAACGTGGTGAGAAAATAAACAACAGCAGCGACATCCAGATCAGTGACGATAATCAGTGCATGTTATGATTTGAAGTGTTTTGAGCATCGCTGCAATCATGAGCAGAAAATTAGAAACGTATTAGAGATCCCAAAGCAACGAAAGTCCTCGTGAGGTCATTTTGTGTTGTTAATGTTGTGTAATCTGTGCAGCAGAAATGTCTGAGCTCCGCGAATCATCTGTACACTGAGTCTCGCTCAGTCACTCGGCTATCACACGTGCCATCGTTCACCATGTTCTCTTTTGTGCACTTGTTATTCTCTGTATCTTCTAAAGACAGATATGTCAGAGCCACAATGTCTGACCATGACCATGTCACTCTGTTCTCTCAGCTTCGCCTCCATCGAACTCACCTCCTCTCCTCCTCACTGCCTCTCTCGGCTCGTTCCTCATCCTTCCTGCTTATCCTCAAAATCTTTATTGCTCATTAAATTGCGATTTCAAAAGGACATACTTGCTTTTACGTGTTGGGAGGTACAGAATACTGACAGTAAACTGAGGGAGTTTCCTTTATCTGGATGTTAACGATGGTTTCACTTTTGTGAAGGACACCATAACTATCTGTGCGCCGGGCGGAACGACTGCATTGTGGATAAGATCAGAAGGAAAAACTGTCCTGCGTGTCGTCTCAGAAAATGCTACCAGGCCGGGATGATGCTCGGAGGTAACGTTTCCGTGTGTGACCCCAGTGTGCTGCTCCTATTCACCTCCTGATTGATTTACATCAGAAGAACTGAATGTACTTTAATATATGAGACAGTATCAGTTCAGTTATTACAGAGAGTAAATACGATCTAAACACATTCCCAAAACTCAATCAGAAGTGAAAGCACAATCTCTAAACGTCCAGTGACTAACTTTCTGGTTAAATTACAACGCGAGAGATGCGACTGAGCGTTTCCTGTTTGCTCGGTGAACCAGTATAACTTGCTCATGTGTTTACAAACACTGGCATTTTTAGTGACGCAAAAATAAGCAATCATTTTAAAAAGTTTGTGAAAAAAAATACATAAATGCACTGAGTCATGAAGAGCAAGGAGTGATCAAAAGTCTGGGATGAAGTTCTGGAAGAGTATCAGTCAGGGTTTAATCATTAAAAAAAATCTCGACATTAAATCTGTTATTAAAGAATATGACAGAACCCAGAGGAGCTCGTCCACCACAAGTCAGTCAGCAGGTAAAGAAGGGATTAGTCAGAGCCAAGAGGAAAAGGAGAACACTAAACATGATGCTACCATCACCATGCTTCACAGTTTGAATGTTCAGGGACAGGTGTCTTCATATTGAGGTCATGTGACAATTTAATTGAACAGATTGACTCCATTCAACAATATTCTTTCACTTCTGATGGAAATTTGACCAGCAATGGGGGTGAATACTTATGCAGTCACAATTTATTTTAATTATGTAAACTCTATTTATATATTGAGGGCTATTTTGTGTAGATTCACAACATCAAATCCCAAAAAGTCCATTTCAGTTCCAGGTTGTCATGTGACACAACATGGAAAAGTTCAAAGGGGGTGAAAACTTATGAAACACTCTGTACCACAAATGTTTACATGAAAGCTCTTTTTGGTGATTTTTTTTTCAGTGTGGCATCAATAGCAATGTTTAAAACCTCTGGATTAAAAGGTTCTTTGGAGAAACTATGAATGGTCCTTCTATAGAATTGCTCACATTTTTTTGCGCATGATGTGTGTGTGTGTGTGTGTGTGTGTGTGTCACAGGTCGTAAGTTGAAGAGATTTGGTGTTCTGAAGGCTATGGGTCTAGGCCCGTCCCTGATGTTCCAGGGTCACACTTTGGCCTCCATGTCATGTGTTCCTGGGATCCAAGAGCTGCAGTTTTCACCTCAGTTTATAAACATCCTTGAGAACATTGAACCCGAGATGGTCTACTCTGGCTTTGATAACTCCCAAGCTGAACTGCCACATCTGCTCCTGAACAGCCTGAACAGACTGTGTGAGAGACAGCTGCTGTGGATCGTACGCTGGTCCAAGGCTTTACCAGGTTTGGTGACCTCTGTATCCACTCAGAGACACACACTGTTCCTGATTACGGTTCACCGCAGAACCTTACACTGACACGGCACTTCTTTGTGGTGGTTGTGTGATGAAGGCAGGTGAGGTTTATGATTTGTTGTGAAAGAGAGAACCACATCCAGGTCAGAGGGCAAATCCAAACCGATGTGTGGGACGAAATTAAAGGCCGATCAAATTCCTTACATGAAACCAGTTGGTGCTAACAGCAGTTCAGGTCGGTGATGGAGATGAACAGTAGGAGAAAGACACACAGGATGGATTACAACACTTGTGTATCATTTCATCGCAGAAGAAGCAACACGTTCTGTAATAACAATGGATTTTAATGTTCAGTTAGCGATGAATAACATGGAAAGTGACACTGATCTTATATAATCACATTACAGACGACATCCAGCTCCATGTCTACAAGACGAACTGCTCATTTTCACTTTATATAAATAATAAAATAAATAATATTGTAAACTGATCTGCACATCAGCATTTTTCACTCACGTCAGTGTTAAAGCTGATGCTAATGCTGCCATGGCAAGGGCACGATGAATGCCACAGCTCATCACATCCTCATCACTGACACGTCACCTGTTACAGCCGTCATTCCGTAAATACCTTTAATCAGCTTCATAATTATTGACACATCTCAAATTTGATCGACTTTCCAGTCAAAGACAAAGAAAATGAAGACCTGCTGGATCACTGACGCTCGAGAGCTGATGCTCCTGTAACGACTGTTGGCATCACAAGTTCAGACAAGTGTCAAGATATTTATATTTTAGCTCGAAACCTGGTTATTTCTGCCAGGACGTTCCACCTTGGCTGTAGATCTTTCAACAACACAGAGATAATAATAATAATAATAATAATAATAATAATGACTTAAGAATATAATAATAATAAAACAGAGATCTCACTTAAATACCAAATTCAACACAGAAATGTTTCTGGAACAGAAATGAAAGTGACCTCAGTCTCTGGATTTGTTTAAACGTTGTGGTGTCCAGAGCGTCTTCTAACTGTGTGTCTGTAGACTGTCCATATGGGGGCCGTCCTCTACAGGAGTGAAGTGATGAGAACCTCAGCTAGAGGTAGGGCATCACAATGGATCAGGCAGGTCCAAGGAGCAGGAAAGGCTCAGCATCACTGGGTTCTCAGGATCAATGTGTAATAGAGGGAGAGAAACACGGGCTGTTGGGTATGACCCATGTCATCTAATGGGTAAGAACAGTGCACATTTTGTGCTGAGTGCAAGCAGGGACTCTGGTGAGAGTGGGAGTGGGGTGGGGGACCATGACACAGCATCCATACATCCCAGTTTACCAAAACACTCTGTCTGAGGATCCTCCAGATCTACACCTTTACCTCATAAACA
>JAPEIY010000025.1:159903-170007 GCA_026122135.1 Cathorops aguadulce | reverse complement strand
GTGCGACTTTTAGGTCGAGGCTCAGTTTTTTGACATGTCAAAAAAACGAGCTACGATCTCTTTGTCGGGGAGACCATCCCTTGATCACGCACAACCACGGAAGGCCAAGGCGTGACCAACCCTCGGTCAACTGTCGACTGCATACGACCTGCGGCAAGCAAGCCACGCTCTGAGATCGCAGCTCGCTCTTCCGGGAAGATTTCTCAGTGAAATGGGCCCCTAAAAAACAAATTAAAACGCAACCCTCATGAGTGTGAAATCACCGTTTAACCACACTTTACTCAGTATTAGCTCTGAAGTGGATTTAGATGCTTGTGAATGAACAGCAGTTAAGCACAGGCATGCTAGCATGAACATCTGGAATTTATTTCTTATTTGGCATACACAAATCCATAACATCATAGCAGCTTTGTCTTTCAGAATCCCACCCATGTCTGTAATGGTTCAACACTCCTTCCTCGGAAAAGTTGCTGCCTCGGGAACTGACCTGATAGACTCTGGTTCTCTTTTCACCACACTGGATTTTTTTTTTTTTTCATCTGTTGACCTTATGGCTCCAATTTTTTTCTAAATTTGGTACTTGAACCTTAGAGAACTGCACAACTTCATAATGTTGTTATATCCATATAACATACACTCCCATTTTAATAGAAGTATCTATTAGTGCTAGGTATGACTTTAAACTGCAACCGGTGGTGAGTCTCAGGTCCGGGAGGACTTGACTATTGGGGAAAGTGGAGCTATCCCTTAATCACCATTGCTCCCAGGTTCACTCTGACCAGGAATGGTAGCACCTGCCTGGGTTCCAGCTATAGGTTAAATAGTGCATCACCAATAAGGTGCTGGCAGCAGGGTGCTTTTCAGTGCAATGTGGCAGATGAACCCAACGGGGTCAATGGTACACCACCAGATGGCATGCAGAAGAGCCATTCAAATGGCCAATGGATGGCATCACCTGGCAAGTCAGTTGTCACTGTGGGGCAGCTTCCATACCTGTCAGGTCTGTGGCACTTTTGTGCACCACTTGGCATCAGGTCTGGGGGTCCAGAGAGACAACATGATGGGGGCACAACTTTGTTTGTCTTACCTTACTGTGCAAGGCACTTCATTAGGAGAGGAGAATAGTATGCAAGAGCTCATGAGGCCAGGCATTTCGTGGCAGCTCAGCCAGGCCATTTGTGCCGCTGCTGCGGACGGCTTTGTCACTCTGGTGCAGGCCTCATGTCCCATCTGCATTTCTGCTAATCCTAATGAAGCAGTCATCATCACTGGTGATGGACAGCCGATGATGACGAAGTACACACCTGCTTGTTCATGCAAATATCCAATAATCCAAAATGTGATCTCAGTGACATTGACCATGGCATGGTTCTTGGTGCCAGATAGACTGGGATCAGTGAAACTGGGCAGATTTGAGTCTCTCCCCACTCTCGCCTCAGATTCCTGTTCTTGGTTGTCGGGAATGGATCGCGGTGTCATCTTCTGCTTTTGTAGCCCCTCCACCTCAAAGTTTCATGTGTTGACATGCTTTTCTGTTCAACACGATTGTAAAGAGTTATTATTTGAATCTGGCGATGCTTGTTTGTTTTTTGCTTTATGCACCAAATGGAAAAAAACAAACAAGTCTTGATTCAGGATGTTTGTTTTTCACAGCCTTTTCACTTGCATTTGTATTACGTTCTGATTGCATATCCTGTGACCCTGCATATCTGCCTGCTAACGTTTTACTTCTTAGCTCCTTTCTCCTGTTCTGTGCTTTTCCTTTTTCTCACAGAGCTGAAAAGCTCAACAGTTCTCTTGAATTTAATTGCCTGTGTGTTAGGAGTCCCGCAAGGTTATAACAGAAGGCTGGATTGTCACATGTTGTTTAATAATGCTGAGCTTTGGGTTAATGGGTGTAAATTGCCACTGTAAGATCATGCTATTGTGCTGATCCATGTTATTTCATCACTAATTGTTGCTCAAGACCAAGAATAGGATGTCAGACAAGTGTAAAATGAGCGCTGTTGGATATCACATACAGTGGCGTCCAAAAGTTTTGGCACCCTTGCTTAAAATGTCTATTGCTGTGAATAGTGAAGTGAGCAGAAGATGAACTGATCACCAAAAGGCAGAAAGGTAAAGACAAGACATTTTTTTAGCGTTTTACGCAAGATTCATGTATTATTTTTGTTTTGTTCAATTGGAGAGTGAAAAAAGAAAAGGAACACCAGGCAAAAGTTTGGGCACCCCAATACATTTGAGTTCTCAGGTAACTTTTACCAAGGTTCCAGACCTTAATTAGCTTATTGAGCTGTGGCTTATTCAAATTCTTCATTAGGAAATGTGAGATGAATTGATTTGAAAGCTGTATAAAATTATCTGACTCCTCAAATTTTCCCTAAAATCAACAGCCATGGGCTCCTCTGAGCAACTCCCTAGCATTCTGAATAATAAAATAATTGATGCTCACTGTAAAACTTCCTGACGTGGGTGGAGTCCAGAAGCACGGCAGGCAAGAGTTTATATTTGTATGAATATATTTTATTCAGCTTTTCAACTTGCTTGCTTCCTTTCATCCATCACTCACTCACTCCAGTTGGGGAGAGAGCTCTCTTTCTCTGCTCTCTCTCTCTCCTTTTATGCTCTGTATCTATAGCAAACAGAGACACACACACACTAATTGACAGCAGGTAGAATGACTTAGCCACTTACCTTCCCCAACCTCGCCCTCCATTCACAGACTGCTGCTTGGCCATGCCCCCGCTGCCACATACCCCCACTGCCCGACTCAGGGCGGGGAGCCATCTGGCCTGAAGCTGACTCCACCCCCCGACGGGACAGGAAGTCCGCCACCACCATCTGCGCCCCCAGCCTGTGGATCACCTCGAACTTAAATGGCTGGAGGGCGAGATACCAACGGGTGATCCGCACATTGGCATCCTTCATGCAGTGGAGCCACTGGAGGGGCGCCTGGTCTGAACAGAGAGTGAAAGGGTGCCCCAGCAAGTAGTATTGGAGAGCTAGGACCGCCCACTTGATGGCAAGACACTCCTTCTTGATTGTGCTGTACCTGCTTTCACGCATTGAGAGTTTCCGGCTGATGTACAGCATGGGGTGTTCCTTGCCCTCCACCTCCTAGGACAAAATGGCCCCCAGCCCTCTGTCTGATGCATCAGTCTGCAAAACAAATGGAAGAGAGAAGTCAGGGGAGTGTAAAAGTGGCTCCCCACACAGTGCAACCTTTACCTCAGAGAAGGCCTGTTGGCACTGCTCCGTCCACTGGACCAGATCTGGAGCCCCCTTTTTAGTGAGATCAATTAGCAGGCTGGTGACGTCCGAATAATTAGGTAGAAACCTACGATAATAGCCAGCCAGCCCCAAGAACCGTTTCACCTCCTTTTTGGTCTTGGGCCTCAGGCAGGCCGCAATTGCTGCAGTCTTGTTAATTTGGGGAAGCACTTGCCCATGGCCCAAGTGGAACCCCAGATACCATACTTCCACCCGCCCAATCGCACACTTTTTTTGGGTTAGCTGTGAGGCCCGCTCGCCTCAGCGACTTTAGGACAGCCCTCAGGTGTTTCAAGTGCTGCGGCCAATCGTTACTGTAGATTATGATGTCGTCTAGATAGGTGGCCGTGTAGGCAGCGTGAGGGCGGAGGACCCTGTCCATAAGCCGCTGGAACATAGCGGGCGCCCCAAACAACCCAAAAGGGAGCGTGACAAATTGGTGTAATTCAAACAGTGTGGAAAAGGCCGTTTTCTCTTGGGATAGCGGAGTCAAGGGGATCTGCCAATATCCATTTGTTAGATCCAGTGTCGAATAAAAGTGAGCAGTGCCTAACTGATCAAGCAACTCATCAATGCGAGGCATTGGGTATGTGTCGAATTTAGACACCACATTGACCTTTCTATAGTCCACACAGAACCGGACTGACCTATCGGTCTTGGGAACCAGGACCAATGGGCTGCTCCAGTCACTGTGGGACTCCTCGATTATGCCCATTTTGAGCATGGTCTTGAGTTTGTCCCGAACCACCTTTTTTTTGTGTTCGGGCAAGCGGTAAAGGCAGCTACGCACTGCCACCCCCGGGGGCGTTTCAGTGTGGTGTTCTATGAAGTGGGTATGACCCAGAAGGGGCGAGAACACGTTGGAAAATTCCTTTTGCAACTTGGCTACCTCCATGAGTTGGGTCGGCGAGAGGTGGTCTCCACAAGGGACTGGAATGGTCCGAGATGATTTTTTTACCTCCAGCCCCAGCTCCGCCTTCTCTGGGACTACCAACGCCAACGACATGGGGATCCCCTCATTCCAGCGTTTTAAAAGGTTGAGGTGGTAGACTTGCAGTGCCCCACCCCATCTGTTCACTTCACCTCATAGTCGACATCCCCGACTCGCCGTGTGACCTCGAAGGGCCCTTGCCACTTGGCGACTAATTTAGAATTCGATGTGGGCAATAATACGAGTACTTTGTCTCCCAGCATGAACTCCCTAAGGCGCATGCCCCTGTCATACAGCCGGCTTTGACGTTCTTGTGCCTGCCGCAAATTCTCCTGGGTTAGGTGCGTGAGGGTGTGGAGTTTTGCGCGCAGGTCAAGAACGTACTGGATTTCATTTTTACTCGGTGAAGGTCCTTCCTCCCAATTTTCCCATAGCACGTCCAGAATGCCACGCGGCTTACACCCATATAATAATTAGAAGGGAGAAAACCCCGTGGAGGCTTGAGGGACCTCTCGTACTGCGAACAACAGGGGCTCGAACCACTTATCCCAATTATGCACATCTTCACTTATGAATTTATGGATTATGTTTTTGAGTGTCTAGTTAAATCGTTCTACTAAGCCATCCATTTGTGGGTGATAAACACTGGTGCGGATAGACTTAATCCCCAGTAACCCATACAGCTTGCGCAGTGTGCATGACAAACAAAGTGCCTTGGTCTGTCAGGATTTCTTTCAGAATCCCGACCCGGGAGATAAAGCAGAAGAACATTTCCGCAATACTGCGTGCTGAGATATTGCGGAGAGGCAATGCTTCCGGATATTGCATTGCATAGTCCACTAGAACTAAAATAAAGCGTTATCCCTGTGCCGACCAATCTAACGGCCCGACAAGATTAATCACAATTGACTCAAACGGGGTCTCAATTAAAGGAAGAGGGCACCAAGGTGCTTTTGGAGTGGCTGTGGGATTTACTAATTGGCATTCACAGCATGCCGCACACCACCGATGGACATCCCCATGAATCCCTAGCCAACAGAACTGGGCCATTATTCGGGCTCGTGTTTTATCTCGCCCCAAGTGTCCAGCCATGGGATTAAAGTGAGCTGCATGGAACACGAGTTCCCTCCGGCTCTTTGGGGATTAACAACTGGATTGTTTGTTCCTTGGTTTGAGTGTCCTGCGTCACTCAGTACAGTTTATCTTTAATAATGGAAAAATAGGGGAAAGTCGGTGCTGCGCTTGGCTGAAGAGTTTAACCATCGATTACTCTCACTTGGTCAAATGCATGCCGCAAAGTCTTGTCTCGCGACTGCTCTAATGGGAAATCCCCAAGGGAATCCCTGAGAGAGGGAGGAGGAGCGGGCTGCTCCTCACTCTGTCGCGGTGTTGATGTAGACGGCTCTGCGACAGCTTCTCCAGTCAATGCCACACCAGGACCTTCCTATGACCTACTAGTGCAGGACCCACTGCGTGTTAAATAATCCATTAGGTTTTTAAATCCTGGCCAATCAGTACCCAAAATAAAAGAGTGGGTGAGACGGGGACTAACTGCCGCCTTTATTCTATGCATTTGGCCCTGGAATAGAATTTGACAGACACTAGAGGGTAATGATAAACATTCCCATGCACATACACAACACTTTCGCCGCTTGTGCTCCCCCTAATGCCTCACGTTGTACCAGGTGTTGGTGAATTGAGGTCTGATTACAACCAGAATCCACCAAAGCATGATATGTAGCCCCTTGAATACTCATGGGTATGCAATACGTTCCAGCCAATCGGGGGCAGTTTCTGGCACATCGGGGATCCGGATTATAGCACCCACCTCCCTTGCGGAGCTCAGACCTTGGAGATGCTCCGATTCCCCAATGCGTCAGCACACCAGCTCAGGCTTTCCCTCTGCACTGGTGTTATGGGTGTCACTCACCTGAGGGGGAGACAACACAGGCACAGGAGAGGGGAGGACACCACGGGTGCAATGGGCCAGCTGAGGAGGGGCCAGCCACCACCTCCATGGCAGAGGAATGGGGTGGGGAGGTGGGCAAGAGACAGGGGGAGAAAAGAGAGAGAGAAGAGAAGTGAGGGGAGACACCTCGTCTGCCTGCCATCAGAGCCGCCTCCAGATGGTCCTCCGCCAGCTTGATGGCTTGCTCCAGCGATGCCAGGTAATGACACTGGACCCATTCCGCTGTTCCTTCTGGAAGTCAAAAGACAAACTGCTCCAGTGCCACCAGATTGATGATCTCGTCGGTGTCATGGTTTTCCGCCCTCAGCCACTGCCGGCAGGCATCCTGGAGTTGCTGGCCGAATGCAAACGGCCAGCCGACTTCCTCCAATGCCAGTGTCCGGAAGCGCTGGCAATGTTGCTCCGGGGAGTGGCCAAGCCACTGCAGCAGGATGGCTTTTGTTAGGTCAGCGTAGACCAGCTGGCTGTCAGCAGGGAGCTGCTGTGCTGCGAGCTGTGCCTCGTCAGTCAGGAGCGGGAGAAGGCGCTCCGCACACTGCTCCTGCAGCCACCCCCACACCTCGGCTGCTTGCTCGAAAAGAGCGAGGAACGCTTCCGGATCATCCTGCGGTCCCATCTTTGTGAGGGTGGCTGCAGCGGTGGTCGATGCTCCTTCTGATGCAAGCCGGTGCCAGAACGCCTGGCGATCTTCCTGCTGGGCCAGCATCAAGGCTTCGAAGCGTTGCTCCTGCTCTTTTCAGAGGGCAATCAGTGCTTGGTGCTGGTTCTGCTGGACGGTAGCGAAGGCAAGGATGAGCTCTTCGAATGGGGAGGACTCCATGGGGTGGTTCTCCTCATTGCTCCCGGGTTTCAGCACCACTGTGAAACTTCCTGATGTGGGTGGAGCACAGAAGCACGGCAGGCGAGAGTTGATATTTGTACGAATATCTTTTTATTTGGCTTTTCAGCTTGCTTGTTTCCTTTTCCATGCGAGTGGAATTGGAATTCCATGCACTCGAAATTGTCAGATTTTACTGTCCTTGTGGGGACATTTTGTCCTAGGTAGTATATAAAAACATGTGCGGGTGCGCGCACACAGTCACTTTGTAGGAATTAATGCTCAGTATAATTGTGTCTGCACAATAAGAAGTTGTCCATAAACATAAAGAGGGGCAACCTTTCTGTTTGTCTTCTCTCTGTGTGTGTGTGTGTGTGTGTGTGTGTGTGTGTGTGTGTGTGTGTGTGTGTGTGTGTGTGTGTGTGTGTGTGTGTGTGAGAGAGAGAGATAGAGAGAGAGAGTGTGTGTGTGTGTGTGTTGTGTGTGAGAGAGAGAGTGTGTGTGTGTGAGAGAGTGTGTGTGAAAGAGAGTGTGTGTGTGTGTGTGTGTGTGTGTGTGTGAGAGAGAGATAGAGAGAGAGAGTGTGTGTGTGTGTGAGAGAGAGAGAGAGAGAGAGTATCTTTGCATTGTCGTGTATGCCAGTTGTAGGAATCAGGTCCCTGAACTCTGGCGGTGTGTGTTAAGCCCCGAGCCCCGAGCCGCGTGCAGAGTGGATCTCCATCTTCAGCTCCACGTTCTCTGCAGCCGTCATCATCCCGACCTCCAACACATCCTGAGAACCTCTCTAAACTATCAGCGTTCCCGAAGAGGAAAATACAGTCTGATCGTGATTCCTGATGGAACTGCGGAGACGGCAGGCTGATGCTTTATCCCAGTGTACTTTATGCTTTAGGTGGAGGAGAAGCTTCTTTTTTTTTTTTTAAATGCAAGAATGTGCAAATAATCAGCCATTGTGAAGTTTCTGAGCAGGTAAGCGAAAAAGATGAAAGGTCGTGACATTTACATGAGACATGTTAATGCCTGAAGCAGCAGTGAAGGAAAGATACAGCGTCTGAGTTCGCTTGCTAAGCACCGAGCGCACATAATCAATTTCTGCAATTAGTGTTTTTGTTTGCGAAGCACTGCTGAACAGCGCGAGGGTCTGGAGCGAGCCGCGGCTCATCACGCCCGTCGAAACACTTGAATGTGCAGTCATGGACCTGACAGAGGAAAGTTAACAAACACTGCCACACCCATACACACTGCTGACGCTCTCACTTCTCCTGCACACACACACACACACACACACACACACACACACACACAGAGCACCTGGGAAGCGGTGATGGGGGTGTTAGGGCACTTCAGCCTTGGATTGCGCTGGGACTCAAACCAGTAACCCTTTGGGCCCAGGGCTCCTTCTCCAACCTTTTGGCCATGGCTGCCCACCAAACACAACAAAATACTGGAACACCACTGATGCTGGTCGAGGATATTATAATCGCCATCAAAACCCTCAAAAATAAAGTTTTTAATGAAATCTAAAGACAGTTCATCTTCATTATGACTTACAGAGTCACAAATATTACGGGTATTCTATATTTTTCTGACCTTCCTGAGCTGTAATGCTGACAGAAATATAATAACAACCAAAACAATGAAACACAGCTTATTTTAAAAATATTATATACAAATATAAAACCATCTCAGCTAATGTATTCAATATTTAAACACATTAATATTAATTCCTCTCTCACCTGTAAATCAGCTTTACATTTATTACACTTTTAAATACTAAAGACTTTAGCACACATGATGTGGTCTTTATTTAACATTTTAAAAATACATATTTATGATTGTTTTATTTTGTTCACTTTAATTAAAATAGTTTGAAAGGGTCTTTGAGCAGCACTTGGGTCGAAGGTGTCTCTGTTCTCTCTGCGGTTTTGTTTCTGTATCAGTTCATCAGTAAGGGAATTCGTTTTGTTGCTGTTTTCAGTAACTTTGCAAAATATTCTTAATAACCAACATTATAATAATAATAATAATAATAATAATAATAATAATAATAATAATAATAATAATAATAATAATAATAATAATAATAATAAGTACCTGTGATATAATCATGGATCATGCCAGCCTGGGGGAAAAAAAAAATCATGGTATGATATTTTTGCCAGATTGATCACCTCTACTCAGTGAATCTCATGCTTCTAAGATGTAAGATGTAAAATCCCTCGTTCGACTTGGCGAGTATTTCTCATTTGTCCTTGGCTTCCACCGGCACATAGATCACGCTGCCAAAAACCTGCTTGACTGTGATATCTGCTTCTGATGCTCTGTGTGTGACAGCAGATCATGATGTAGAGCTGAATTTCAGGCTTTCGTTTCACACTGAGCACAAATAAGATCTTGTATTATTATTATTATTATTATTATTATTATTATTGAGAGATGACAGAGATAGACCTTTTGTAAAGAATAACAACAGGAACAGCCCACAGATGTGTTTCAGCTCCTGGTCAAAGGATGGTGTTTCGTCGTTGAGATCATTTAGTCCTGGATTAACAAACACTGAGATTATTTTAGTCTCACTATGGCTTACATTTATTAATTTATTGTCAGTATGTAGTTTATCTTTTTTCAGAATCTAAGTGAAGAATAAAACACTTGAGGATGTGCCATTATCAGAAAATGATCGACTACTGAGTTATTCTTTTTGTTTTTTATCTATTTTATTTTATAATCAGTCTTTAGGGCGCATACAGAACATTCTGACCTTCACCAAGCGCTCAGTCAGGGAAAGATGTAAAATAAAATGTCCCTCGAGTTGCAGGTTTCCACATCAAACTCTTCCAGTCCTTTAACGCTCCTACACCTGGACAGCATAATGATTTATAATCACGCTGTCTGTTATCACTCAGATGAGGATGGGTTCCCTTTAAAGTTCGGTTCCTCTCAAGGTTTCTTCCTCATGTCGTCTCAGGGAGTTTTTCCTCACCACCGTCACCACAGAGTTAATCATTAGGTATAAATTTATTAATTCATATGTTTTTAAGTTGGGCGGCACGGTGGTGTAGTGGTTAGCGCTGTCGCCTCACAGCAAGAAGGTCCGGGTTCGAGCCCCGTGGCCGG
>JAPEIY010000025.1:92456-102485 GCA_026122135.1 Cathorops aguadulce | reverse complement strand
GTGCGTGTGTGTTTTTTTCCTTCTATATAACTAAAAAAGAAATGTAAATAAAATAAAAAAGGTAAGAGTCATTTTCTAAAGCCTGCAGCTGTTGCTGATGATCTGAATAATTTACTGATCATCTTGAGCAGAGCAGATTCTAATCCATGTTAGTGGAGCGAATTTCAGCGCGATCCGAAATCATATAGCGGAGTATATCTGTGCTGGCGGGTCGTACTGATCCTTCCCACAAAACAAATTTGCACATTACACAATGAGTAATTGACCAAAAAAAAAAACCCTAGGAATGCATGGTGACATGGATCACATGACAGAACTACATGCAAAACGTTACAAAGGTCCAGACAAGAGAAAATATTATAAAGAAACAACAAGAAGGTAATAATAAATAAACCGAAATGTGTTTGTGAGACTTTAAACATGATAAACTATTCAGCACATGCACAGAATAAAAGTAACATCTGGCGTGTAAACCGCGGTGTACTGAAAGCTTGTTCAGGTGTTGGATCTCAGATTGTAATAATTTTTCATCATTGACACGAAAGTGAACTCAGAGCAGTAAATGAATTTTCTGTCTCGTTCTTTAAACGTCCTGATGAATCCCCCAGAGAGAAACTGAGCAGCGTTATAGACGCGACTAAAAGAAAAACATGGAGACTCGATGACACATTTCCACACAGAAATTACTGAAGTGCTGACACTTTTCTACAACCCTCCTGAGAGACGGCAACTCACACTCGCGCTGACGATCACGGGACACGATCTTCAACACCAACAGAAGAACACGCTGTAGGCATCTGACTGAGCTTCTATGGACAGTGTTTTGTCGGAGAGCAGGTTGGCCATCTTGTCGTTTGAGTGTGAAATGAAGATTATCCTGTCTGAGTCTCATCCTGAGGCCAGAAGGCCACGTAATTACAGAGGCTGAATATGAGAGAGTGAATTAAACTCTCCCTCCCACCTCACAGTCATTTCCTGTATTAGCCATCGAGAAGCATAATGGCCGAGAAGAAGCACAATTCTGAAACTCTCAATCCACATAAACAATCCATCAACACACAACGCTTCGTCAGGACAGCAAACACACATCAGCTTTTACTCGGTCACAATGAAATGAACGTCTGCAGTAACCGCAGGGCTGTCACGGAATTATTTAACATACAGTACCAGGCAAAACATTGGACTTCTTCTAATTCAGTGTTGTTTTATTTTCTTCATTTTTTATGAATTAAAAGACACTTCATGTCTTGAAGTAGTGATGGACAGTTGTGGAATAGTCGAGACTATTTGTACAGCGCTTTTAACAATAAACATCGCCGCAAAGCAGCTTTACAGAAATAAATAGGGCAGAATAGGGCTCTTTATGGTATTTTTATTATTTATTATTTACTGTTTGATCTCAAATGCATTAAGAGGGTAAGAAATTTGTCTACTAATTACCTTTTGATGAGACACACCTGTCAATTGAAAAGCATTTCAGGTGACTCCCTCATGAAGCTGGTTAAGATAATGCCAGTAATGTTTACTGTCATCAAGGGAAACGCTGGACACGCTGACGAATCTAAAATTCTTCATCATCATTCTATATAATCCCCTCGGGGGGGGTTCTGTATCGCCACTCTCCATTTTTGTCTATTACTCACCGGGGTCAGGTCAATCTGCTCAGCATCCTCTTTGGTGAGATCCCCCATCTTTTCTTTGGGTTTCCTCTGGGTCTCTTCCTTATCCCCGTTCTTTCCACTAACTGTCTAATTATTTCTGATGGATTTTTCCTCTTTATGTGTCCATACCACCTAAGTCTGCTCTTTTGTATCTTCCCTCTCGACTGTCTAACTTTTGTTCTTTCTCTGATGGTCTTACTTGTTAGCTTATCTTTCCTAGTAATCCCTTCTACACCTCATCTCCACCACCTCTAGTCTGTCGAGTTGGTTCTTCTTCACTGGCCATACTTCTGCTCCATAGAGTAGGGATGGTCTCACTACTGTTTTGTACACTCTGCTTTTCAGTCTCTTGGGCATCCTTTTGTCATAAACCACTCCCCCAACTCCCCTCCATGCATTTCCTGTGTTTTAAATCCATGCTTGAATTTAATGTTCCAACTCTCCGTTGTTCTGGATCCATCCACTGAGATACTTAAAG
The DNA here is from genome assembly GCA_026122135.1 of Cathorops aguadulce. Classification (NCBI taxonomy): domain Eukaryota; kingdom Metazoa; phylum Chordata; class Actinopteri; order Siluriformes; family Ariidae; genus Cathorops; species Cathorops aguadulce. The sequence continues at coordinate 100,346 of JAPEIY010000025.1, read as the reverse complement.
GAAGTGGTCTCAGCAAGTTGGTGCTCTTCTACCCTGATGGTGCACTGGGGCTGGGGTTGAGGGTTGTTTGATACTTCCATTACTTCCATTTTGGCTTTGCTCATCTTCATCCCATGTGCTGTCAATTTGTCATACCAGACGAAGACCATTTCCTGGAGGTTTTCTTCACTGTTGGCTCTCAGGGCAATATCGTCTGCATATATGATTTTAGCTGCTCTCTCAGTTGGGATGCTATGGCTGATGCCATCCATAATTATGATAACTAAGAGAGGACCCAGTGCCAATCCTTGATGTAAGCACACCTTCACTTCAAAAGGATTTGTCAAGCCAAAACAGGTTCTTATTTTGGTTTCTGGGGTTCTGTAGAGAGCTAAAACCATCTGAACCAGCTCTTCTGGGACACTCTAGTGTCTCAGGACTGGGGCTATCATCTCTCTGTTAATCTCATCATAGGCTTTCTCCAGGTCCAAGAAAGCCCAGAAGCTATTTTTGCTATATTGTAGTTTTCTTTCTATGATTTGCCTGACCACAAACAAAGCATCAACTGTACCTCTACCTTTTCTAAAACAAAACTGTTCTTCTCCGATTTCACGTTCCACTATATCTCTTATTCTTTTGTCCAGAATTCTCTCCAAACATTTCATTTCTTGTGATGAGTTTGATCCCTCTGTAATTACAACATTCATGGATGTTTCCTTGTTGTTTATAGATTGGTACCAGGGTGGCTTCTCTCCACTCATTAAGGATTCCCCTTTTGTTCCAAATGATATGATATAGGTGTGATATTTCAGAGTTTTGATGTCTTCAGTATTGTTCTTCAGTCACATCTACTCCTGCTCAGCGTTCATGGTGGGTAACGGGCTTCAAACATGGCCACCGTGGGCTACAATGATCATCCTGCTCCTCACCGCTCTCAATCTCCAGAATACTGATTATTTCACACACACACGCACACACACACACACACACACACACACACGCACACACCTGTTCCTGATCACAGTCTCATCACCGCACTGCATATAAACATTCTCATAGCACAAGGACTTTGTGGAGTAAACGCTCAGGGGTCTCGCGCCTGACCTTACCAAGCCTGTTGATTCGTTTATTTGGTTATTGGTTCAGTTTGTTCTTTGATTACTGCTTATGGTCTTTGCCTTTGATATCCTGTTTGTGCCTCGCCTGACCATTGCCTGTTTAACAACTCTGCCTTTGATTATGGATTTGTCTACCAGCTTTGCTGCAATAAACCCTTTACTGCATTTACATCCGTCTGTCGCCTGAATATCGAACACCTGCACTGTAGGAAACAATCAAAATAGAGAAAAACCTCTGAACGAGTCACTGCGTCCTCACTTTTGACTGGGACTGTATGTTATATTAGTTGTTTATGAAGTAATAAACACTGTGTGTGTGTGTGTGTGTGTGTTTATACTGTAAAAGTGAATCAGCTCTGTTCCATAACATCACATTACTGCATTAATAATTTGTTCCCTCAAACACAGATGATGGTGTGTTCATGTTCTCTGATGCACTGCTTTAATAATAAAATGTCAGATTTGAGCAGCAGAGGATGTGGACCCTCTGTCCAGAGTTTTTCCAGAATCTCACTCAAGTTGGATTGTGAGGAAAAATAAAACTGCACAAACAGATTAGGAGCAGTTCATCATTTCCACACGGATATTAGAGGAGTATATACATTTAGCTTGAGCTCTTTCTCTGGTTTAACAGTGAAACTATTCACACACACACACACACACGCGCACACACACACACACAGAGTCACAATTACTGTACGATCACTTTATTACAATAATTAGTGCTGATTATGATTTAGTGTAAGATTCCACAGTCACACATCTGCTTAATGTCATATTTGGCGTAAAGCTGAGAAACATCATCTTTATTAAGAGTTAATTTTCTGACTTAATTTACTTCACAATTATATTTTAATAATTTTTCTCAGCCAAATGTTTGGATCTATAAAATATCTATAGTATTGTAAAACATGAACATTTAATAAAAATAATTTGTCATTTATTCAATAAAAATGCTTTATATGGGGTGTCCAGTGGGAGTAGCTCCTCTGGTGGGGGAGCTTGCCATGTCCTTTTTAGGACAGCTCATCCATCTTTGGCCTTCCCTCTGGCACCCAGTTGTCACCTGTGGCTGCTAGTAGCTGTAGCATGCGCAGTGGCCATACCTCAGTAAACCGCTTCGGCAGGTGGGCTAAACCAGGTGAGGGCTGTTGGGCCTCAAGCCCTCAGCGAGCTTTAAGGAATGCCCTTCCTAAGCATGCGGAGTCTGGACTTGCACTGATGGGGCAGAGGTGACCAACAGTAGGTCCAACAGCCAAGAAGGCGAACCAGCAGACCTTGCAGAAGGCTCAGGGCATGTCGGGGCACAGAAGAAGCCATGGCTATCTGCTGCATCCATCCCTATCACCAGCCATCTTGCTCTGTCTTGCCACTGGAGTATGATAGGAATGGACGAGAGAGTGAGGCTGACTCTGCGCAACTCTACCTCACTTTAAATCAAATTCATGCGCATCTCACGACATCACCCTTTTGACTTTGAAGTCCTGTGGCAATGGGCAAGCGACAAAGCAGCAGGTGTGGATTCACTGGAAGCTGTAGCTGCGGATCTGCACACAGGCAGCTCAGGCCACAGGGTTGCTTCTCATCGACTGAAGCAGCAGTGGGATTCGGCAGCCATCTAAGCGACTGAGCAGCCCTCTTTAGGAATGTAGTGCTCACCTCTGTAGCCTGAGGAAGGGGCTAGAAAAGGTGCCATAAAAATTGCCTGTATTTGCCACACGACAGCTGCAGGAAAAGTGCCAGGAACAGGGACAGGACCTGTACATCACCTTTGTGGATCTGACAAAAGCCGGGAAGACCGTGAGCCGGGAAGGACTGTGGAAAATCATGTCCAAGTTTGGATGCCCTGACAAGTTTGTCACCATGGTCAGACAGTTCCATGAAGGAATGCGTGCACAGGTCCTGGATGATGGAGAGGTATCAGATGCCTTTGAAGTGACCAACGGTGTGAAACAGGGGTGTGTTTTTGCACCAACCCTGTTCAGCATGATGTTCACCACCATGCTGACAGATGCCTTCAGAGACTGTAGCGATGGTATCCCCAGCAGGTACTGCATGGATGGTGGTATGTTCAACCTACGAAGACTCCAGGCTAAGACCAAGGTCCTAAATGACATCATTCATGAATTCCTGTTCGCCGATGAATGCTTGTGAGACCTGGACTGTGTATGCAAGCCAGGCCAGAAAGCTCCAGCAGTTCCACACCATCTGTCTGTGGCGCCTGTTGCATATCTGGTGGCAGGACTGAATCCCAGATACAGAAGTTCTTGAGCATGTGGGACTACTGAGCATCCATTGCCTGCTTCAGAAGGCCCAGCTTGGATGGTCAGGACATCTCGTCCGCATGCCTGATGACTGACTTCCAAAGAGACTGTTCTATGGAGAACTGTGTGAAGGGAAGCGCTCTTGCGGCCACCCAAAGAAATGCTTTAAAGACAGCCTAAAGGAGTTCTTAAGGAGCTTTGACATCAACCCAGACACCTGAGAAGAATCGACGGTGGACAGACCAGGATGGAGAGCCCAAATCCACAGCGGTGCCCTGCAGTCCGAGCAGCGTCGCACTGCAGCAGCAGAAGACCGATAGCAGGAAAGTGTGTGCTAGCAGCAGCAGCCTAATACCAGATCATGCAGATCATGTGTGCGCCACATGTGGGAGGGGGTTCTGAGCTCGCACCGGCCTCATCAGCCATACATGAACACATAACAAACAGTAAACGAGGGAGATGTCAGTGGTCCTCATCGGAACACGATGAACAAGATATGCACACACACACACATATATATGTGTGTGTGTGTGTGTGTGTGAGAGAGAGAGCGAGAGCATCTTTATTCATCTTCACTTTGAATATTTTGATGTCTAAAATGCAAATAAAATATAATTTACTGAAATGTTCAGTTTTAATCAATGACTGTGTGAATTATTACACGATAAAATATAAAAGTGACAGAAAAGGCTTAAAATCTTTAATCACTTTGTGTTTGATAATTATTCATCAGCTAAATGCTTCTCTTGCAACAAACTTAATCTCAGTAAATGTCAAACTCTCACAGTGAGAGCGTTTCACTCTTAACACGATTAACATTTGGATCTACGAGGAAGAAGAAGAAGCCTTGATTTGTCACATGCACACTCGAGCACAGTGAAATTCGTCCTCTGCATTTAACGCATCAGAAGTTGAAATATTAAAAAAAAGGTTAAAAAATGTGTCATCTTAAATATTAAAAACAGAAAGGGAGCCATTCTGAGTGGGCGTGGCCTTTAAAACCATTGATTAGAACAGGAGTACTTGTGTTCTCACACAGTTCTCTTCCTTTTTTATACAGAACTGAAGTCTTTCAGCTGATTGTACAGGAAACAAACAAACAAACAAACAAACTAACTAACTAACTAACTAACTAACTAACGACATTACTGGAAGTGAGCTCCAGCTCCATTCCCTGGAGAGAGCTCTATAAGCCATGGCTGATTGGGGCACTCAAGGGTACATCATCCTTCTCCATCAAAATGAAATGCAACACCAGCGCTGAGTATTTCTGAGAGAAAGGAAGGTTTGACTCCCATTAGACAGGACTAAAAATGTCCTCGCTCAGCCGAAGGATGTTCAGTGATCAGACTGCAAATTCAGCTGCATTTCAGCTTCAGGCGAAATCTCGGCTTCACTCGCATGCAGACTGCACACCGGCACGATTAAACACACTGAACTCCAGAGTGATGTGTAAATATCTCACTCACACGCCGAACATCTGCAGCCTGAGATCAGCGAGGCTGTGATTCAGCTCCGGCCCCAGTGTTGGGGAAAGTCCTGAATATTTCACAAACTTACTTTTATTAACAGGAGAAAATGGACAGGAGAGTCACCGAGCGTTCAGAAGGGTTTCGTATAAATGAGAAACACTGATGGGAACCTGCGCACATCTGTAGCGTGTGTTTAACGTGTGTTTAGAGTGCGTTGAACATGTGTTTAGCATATGCTTAGCATGTATGTTTAGTGTGTATTTACCGTGTGTTTAGTGTGTGTTTGTCGCGTGTTTAGCGTGTGTTTAGTGTGTGTTTGTCGCGTGTTTAGCGCGTGTTTAGCGTGTGTTTAGTTTGTTTAGCGTGTGTTTAGTTTGTGTTTAGCATGTGTTTAGTTTGTGTTTAGCGTGTGTTTAGCTTGTGTTTAGCGTGTGTTTGTCGCGTGTTTAGCGTGTGTTTGTCGCGTGTTTAGCGCGTGTTTAGTTTGTGTTTAGCGTGTGTTTAGCTTGTGTTTAGCGTGTGTTTAGTTTGTGTTTAGTATGTGTTTAGTTTGTGTTTAGCGTGTGTTTAGTTTGTGTTTAGCGTGTGTTTAGCGTGTGTTTGTCGCGTGTTTAGCGCGTGTTTAGCGCGTGTTTAGCTTGTGTTTAGTGTGTGTTTAGTTTGTGTTTAGCGTGTGTTTAGTTTGTGTTTAGCGTGTGTTTAGCGTGTGTTTAGTTTGTGTTTAGCGTGTGTTTAGTGTGTGTTTAGCGTGTGTTTTGTTTGTGTTTAGCGTGTGTTTAGCGTGTGTTTAGTTTGTGTTTAGCGTGTGTTTAGTTTGTGTTATGAATTTGCCAGGACTCTGTTTATCACAACTGCTGATCAGGTCGTTACTTTGTTCGCTGTAATTTCTTACTTGATTGTGTGTGTGTGTGTGTGTGTGTGTGTGAGTGTGTGTGTGTGTGTGTAGGATTCAATCTGATGTGCGCTGTACTGCTCCTGAATCCACCACTTCGACGAGACACCTCACCGAGAACCAGATTGAGGATCCGACCCGGGAGAACACGCTGTATTCCAGTGGAACCCTCGGCAGCAGCTCTTCAGTTTCACTCCACACGGACGATTCCTGATGTTTAGAGTTTTCACTTTTCATCATGTTGGTGTTTTACTGCATTTCTTCTTCTCTACCTGGATCTCAATTTCATGTTTGAGTATTTTGTTCTCAGAAAGAGAATTTACAGGAACTCTAAAGCTCTAACGCACATCGCTGCTCAGATTTTCATCATACAGTTAATGGCTATCAAAAAACAGCAAGGGTTCTACAGGTAACCTTGAAGATTTTTCAAGAGGGAACATTGTTTTCTGCCCCTAAGTGTGTGTAATATTTCATCCCTATCAGTATTTACAGAACTTCTAACATGCTACAGGGTTTTTACACGGCCGTCTGTCTTAACTGTCCGACAACAAGAAGAGTGTAAACATTACTGAGATTTATCCTCCATCTTCATCTCAGTCCATCCTCACACACACACACACACACACACACACACACACACACACACACACTCTGTTCATGTAATCATGAGTCTGATCAGCGGTTTGAATTGGATGTGAGATCTCAACACTACACCCTGGTGTTAATCAGAGCGAATGACGATCCGTGTTCCAGCGTGAGATTTGGCAGGGCAGCGTTAATTAGACGCCACACTGAGCTGCAGATTGGACTGAGGAGACGATTCCAACACAGTCGAGGTGAGCCACCATACAAACATGACAACATGACAATTAAGCCACTGTCTGAGTCTCTCATTAACCATCATACGATTTCAGAAGCGCAGGGTTTGGGTTTTGAGGCTGGAAGGTGAAATGGGAGTGAAAATGTTTATTTAAACGAAGCAGAATGTGAACTCCTTTTGCTGACCGAGACAAAAACACAGATGTTAATTTTCTGTATTATGCATGTTTATTTGGAATGAGGCCAGATTTCTCCTAATATAAATTATATTTGCCATGATCTGATACTGAGCATCGACACCTGTGTAAATATTGGCCTAAAACCCAGAATCAGAATTTACTGTCAAATCTATTTATTAATTATGAATAACAAATATGACATCTCCACATTACCAACATCTGAACACCTGAACCCTTTACATCACGGTAACCAGATGATTATTTTACTCAGCTGGAAATAAAGAACCAAAATATCCATAAAGTTTGTATCAAAAACAGAAACATGTTCAGGAGAAAACTCTCCATGTGAAATTAAAGATCATTTCATGTCACTGAGACACGGCAGATTTGTGAGGATTTGGTTGAATTATGTCTCTGTTATATTTCTATACATGTCTACTGTGTCTCTAATGAACAGCTGGAGGACAGAAACGAACAGCAACTGTTTCAACCTCCAGATCAAGACTCCACTCAGCCAATGACACGACGTTCTTCCCCAACCTCACGAGGAACATCAATTCTCATGAACACACACACACACACACACACACACACACACACACACACACTCCTGTCCGTATAGTGATGTGAATCATCATTGGGTTCATAAATAAGACTCGATTTTTTCAGCTCCTGAATGACTCATTTTTTATTTCTAATGCGGTTTGTAGTATTCTCACCAGTGATTTTTTTTCTTTGCCAAACTGTAAATTATTTTTTTGTTTCAGTAATTTTAATTTCTAATTAACAAAATAACATTCAAAATAACATTTTTCACAAATATTAGTGAAAAATCAGCAAAACACTACACACATGCAAACAATAAGCATCTCAGCATTAATATACTATGCAGCTGTGTGTGTGTGTGTGTGTGTGTGTGTGTGTGTGTGTGTGTGTGTGTGTGTGTGTGTGTGTGTGTTTCTTTAACCAGCAGCAGTAAAGCAGATTGTTATTCAGCCTCATAACACTGAGACTCAAACACACATTTCATCATCACACTAATGAACAGCTCTGACTTCAACATGAAATATAATAGATATATCCATCCATCCATTATCTGTAGCCGCTTTATCCTGTTCTACAGGGTCGCGGGCGAGCTGGATCCTATCCCAGCTGACTACGGGTGAA